>CM045769.1:162931317-163053817 GCA_025200525.1 Camellia lanceoleosa
TGGTGATTTTGGGCGCCAACACCTCAATTCAAGTTTCTTAAAGAACTAGTTTGCCTGACCGAAATCGGCTCTAACTCCCCAAGCAGGGAACCCGATTAGAGTCCGTCTTCCCCCCAAGTCTCCTCGTGCCTAGGCGGTCGTGTGTGCCAAGTTTCATGCTAAACCGACGCCAATTGGTGATTTTAGGCATCAACACCTTGAATTCAAGTTTCTTAAGGAACTAGTTTTCCTAGACGAAATCGACTCTAACTCCCAAATCGGGAACCCGATTCGAGCCTTGTCTTCTCCCATAAGTCTCTTGTGCCTAGGCGGTCGTGTGTGCCAAGTTTTGTGCTAAACCGACGCCATTTGGTGATTTTGGGGTGTTAACACCTCGAATTCAAGTTTCTTAAGGAACTAGTTTGCCTAAAGTGAAATCCGGCTCTAACTCCCAATCCGAGAACCTGATTCGAGCCTCATCATCTCCCACAAGTCTCTCGTGCCTAGGTAGTCGTGTGTGCCAAGTTTCGTGCTAAACCAATGTTGTTTGGTGATTTTAGGGCGTCAACACCTTGAATTCAAGTTTCTTAAGGAACTAGTTTGCCTAGACCAAAATCTAACTCTAACTCCCAAACCGGGAACCCGATTCGAGCCCCGTCCTCTCAAACAAGTCTCTCGTGCCTAGGCGGTCGTGTGTGCCAAGTTTCGTGCTAAACTGACACCGTTTGGTGATTTTGGGGCGTTAACACCTTGAATTCAAGTTTCTTAAGGAACTAGTTTGCCTAAAGTGAAATCCGGCTCTAACTCCCAATCCGGGAACCCGATTCGAGTCCTCATCTTCTCCCACAACTCTCTCATGCCTAGGCGGTCGTGTGTGCCAAGTTTCATGCTAAACTGATGCCGTTTGGTGATTTTGGGACGTCAGCACCTCGAATTCAAGTTTCTTAAGGAACTAGTTTGCCTAGACCGAAATTCGGCTCTAACTCCCAAACCGGGAATCCGATTGGAGTCCCGTCTTCTCCCACAAGTCTCTCGTGCCTAGGCGGTCGTGTGTGCCAAGTTTCGTGCTAAACCGATGTCGTTTGGTGATTTTGGGACGTCAACACCTCGAATTCAAGTTTCTAAAGGAACTAGTCTCCCTAGACCGAAATCCGACTCTAACTCCCAAACCGAAACCGATTGGAGCCTCTTCTCCATAAGTCTCTCGTGCCTAACCCGGTCGTGTGTGCCAAGTTTAGTGCTAAAGCGGCCCGTTTGGTGATTTTGAGGCGTCAACACCTAGAATTCAAGTTTCTTATGGAGTAGTTTGCCTAAAGTGATATCCAACTCTAACTTGCATAAGCAGGAACCCAATTCGAGCCCGTCTTCTCCCCTGAAGTCTCTCGTGCCTAGGCGGTGTGTGCCAAGTTTAAGTGCTAAATCGGCTCTAACTCCCAATCAGGAATCCGATTTGAGTCCGTCTTCTCTCATAAGTCTTTTAACTTAGAATGTAAAGAATGCAAAGATATATTTTAGCTTAGAATGCAAAGATACATTTTATACGATCTTCGTGGTGGTGTATATGGATTCTCGTCTTCTGCAGATTCCCTAAATGCCCCGGGCCACTCGATGCATCGGAACCTATGATAGTCAATGCATAATGTGTTAATCATATTGAATTTTATATATAATGTTGTTGCGAAAATTGAACTATCAAACAATTTAATTTTATCGAACACTGTCTATTGGGATCACACTGCCCCCTATAACACAAAGGCCATCATCTCGCTCTCATCTCTTTTGTAAATATGTAGAGAACTCTACTCGGCTCCTCCCTCAACTTCGGTTAGCTCACGCATTGAACCTACTAGGTGATCACAATAGTCGATGGTTGGGGTGTTGGTATGATGCTTGACACCATCTTTATACACTGCTCTCCGAGGCACAGTTCTCTCATATATGCGACAATATCCATGTCCGTCATGTCCTATCAACTCATGGAAAATGGCATTCCTAGCCTCCAAAGTCCAACAATCCTCAAGTAGTATAGAGTTGACATTAAACTCATCTGTATTGAATAAGACATACAAGTATATGCCAAATTAAGATGGTTGACACACAAAAAATAAAAAATAAACTTTAAATACAATCAAAGGTGTTTGGAAACTACCAAGGTCTGGATAATCTCTGGGTCATCTGCTCTACGTGTCATAAGCCAAACATTCATCTTATCAGTAGACTCCCCCTTATTGGTCATCTACATTTTTTTAGAAGTATGAAAATTAGAATCCAAATAATTTGCAAATATACAATTGTAGACAACCCATTTTTGACCGCCCTTAAGACTTGGGCGTTATTGATGGTTTACTTGGTGGTAAAAGGTGTGTAGGGCAAAGGTTCAATTTCTTCGGCAAAGAGAGAGACAAATCTCAACTTCACACCCCATTTTGGACCAAAGCTATTTTGAATGGTTTTTAGACCTTAAAACCCTTTCTTTCAAAATATTTTTGAAAGTTTAAAGATATTCCGAGGCTCGCATTTTGTCAAACGTTGTGCTTTTCGGTAAACCGAGTAAGGACAAAGTGGAAATGAATGAAAGAGAGATGAAATCTTTGAAAAATATTTGAAAAAACCTTGCTTATGGGTTTGAAGTTGAAGAAAAGAGGAGAAGAGGGAAGAAACCAAGTTGGAGAAGAAGATAGGCAAGAATTGCTAAGAGAGGGACGAACAGTCCTCGCTAAATCAAGCTTATTTGTCTATACACTTGGAGTTAAGCTATGAGGCCACCACCGTTGGAAAGAAGACTTCTGGGGCTTCATTTTTCGTTCAAGAATCTCTTAAATCCGAGACCGGAGGGCGGAGATATGATTGGTTGAAGTTGGGCATTATCCTAGTTGGACCGAAACTGAGAAGCCTTCACTAAAACAAGCATAACTTTTTTCACAGTTGGAATTTTGATGCAAGCCTGGTTCCATTGGAAAGCTTACTTCCGGGGCTTCAATTTTGACACAAGAATGACCTAAAAAGGACTTCATATGAAGAAGTTATGCCCGTTTGAAGTTGGACTTGCAGAGTAGATTTTTCCTTCCGACCGGCCAAAACAAATGGCCGACCGACCAAATAGATGGCCGACCGGCAAGAAAGATAATGACCAAACAAGTTTGCTAGCCGATGACCTTCCGGAGTATTCTACAAATTGAATGGATGCCGTGTGCGGAATGTCTGATCTCTGCTTCCCATGCACGTGTGTGGCTGTTTTGCACCCTTTGCACCCTTTTTGACCCTCTTTTTGCACCCTTTGCTCAAGGCTTCTTGAGGAATCTTTGACCCCTTGTCTTGACTTCCTCAAGAAGCTTGCACCTTTGCATTAGCTTCTCTTAGAAGCTTGGTCCCTTTGACCCTTTTGTATAGCTTCTTTGAGTAGCTTTATGCCATTTCCTTGCTCTATAAAAGAAACACATCCCCTCCTTTGTCTTGGTTCAGCAAAAAACAAGACTTAGGGCATATATATCTGATATATATATATATATCCTCTCTCTATATTTCCCTCTCTCTCCTCTTTTGTGTGTGTTTTGTGACCTAAAAGGGTGATTTCTTCTTAGTTTTGCACTAAAACACACACCATTACACCATACTTCGACTTGGGAGGTCTTGAGAGTTTGTTCTTGAGGTTTTGATGTGGTTTTGATCAGAAGAGGAGGGCTGCACTTGCTGTTCTTGAGGTGTTCTTCAAGGGTAACACTTTTCCCTCTTTATTCCCCATTTTTGCGTACACTTTTATCCTATCTTGAATACTGATTTGAGCTTGGTGTATAAAATAAAAAAGTTCTTTTTTTTTTGTGTTTAAGATACTTCATTAAGACCACTTTGGTGTTTGGGGTTGTTTGACCCCTCTTAGGCCTTGTTTGGCCTCTTTTTTGTGTCTTTTTTGTGAGCTTCGGGACCACCTTGTATTGGCCCTCTCACCACTAAAATCTTGAGGGATTTTAGTGGTGGAGATGGTGTTTTGAGGTCCAAAGAAGGAGAAGGCCATCCCCTCTCCTTGTTGTCTTGTTTGTTGGCATTTTTGGCCTTACACAGGAGCCCATATTTTCGCACTTCTTGAGCTTGGTTTAGGCATTTTTGATAGGCTTTAGGACCCCTATAGGCCATTTCCAGAGTTGGTTTGGCTTTTTTGAGTGTTCATCTTATATGTGCTTAATAACCCCATGTATAGCCCTCTAAAGGAGCTCATCATTTTTGCATGTGTTGGCTTCATTTCAGTGAGTATTTGGGCATATTTTGGCATGTTTTGTTCACTGATTTTGGCTGGTTTGGTAAGATTTCATTTGCTTCATACACTTGCCATGTAAACCATGTTTACTAGTCAAATTTGCGTGCTATTTTAATCCATCTTGCTAGCACTTTTTGGCCACACTTTGAACTAGAAATGTGCATATTTTGGGACTGCCTCAGTTCTGTCTTCATGCTTCATGATCAAAAAATGCATGCTTTGTATAGCTATAGGTCAATACATGTGTCTAGTTTTATGTTTCGGGATTCATCTCATGCATCGGGTGCCATGTTTCCATGCTTCGGGGCTGTTTAGCATCATGATTTAGTACTGAAGTTTGCATGTTTGCATACCATGTTCCATGCCTTGCCATGCTTTAGTAGAGTGGCATTTGATGCCTTAGGTTCAGTCCTCGGTTTGCGTGCACGTGTGCACTAATTTCGAGTGTCTCATTTTCATCTAATGGCCACTATTTTGGACCTAGTAGAGAGCTGTCCAAGTTAGTGTAAGACCATCCTTTGCATGTTGATGCATGCTCACCTTGTGTGTTGTGGCATATTTGTATGTTGTTGCATGTTTAGGTTGCTTAATATGATGCATGCCTTGCACACTTGCATGCTTAGATCACATCTTGTATGCTTGTCACTCCCATTATTATTCCATATCTTGCATGCTTGCTCATTTAGGTTGTGCGCCTAACATGCATTGTGCATTACTTGCTTGCATGCCCATGTTGCATACTTAGTTAACATGCCTAGGTCGCATTGAATGAGCATACATGCCTTGCCTCTTGAATTGAGTATGATAGAGGCTGGGTTTCACTTATTTGTTTGATGTGCATCTCATTTGAAATCAAAGTGCATACTTGGTTTCTTGGGCCATCACGCATTGAAATGCGCGATTGGTGGTCCGAGAATCAAGAACCATGTCCCTTTGAGTCACCAACATGATAAGGGATGCGTTGGTGCACACATTTGCTTGAAATGCATTGCCATGCCATGTTTTTCCCTCTGCTGCTGCCAAAATAGGTTTCTGTAGAAAGTTTTGGCCGGTTGGCTACATGGAGTGCTGACCGACCAATTATTGATGGCCGATAGCTCAAAAAATGGCCGATGACCAGCCGGACATGGCGGTGGTGTTCCCACTTGGTCGGTGGCACTCCATTAATGCGAAGAGCATACCTTGGGATTTGTGCAAATTTCAGAAGCGAGCAGGGAAAATAGAGACAAACTTGTGCATGGCGTTGGATTTCGAGCAAAGCCGGTATGCATGCATTCATTCCTCTTCCGGGCCTTTTATCGCTTTCCATAGCTTAGTTAATTTATTAATTAATTAAGGGCTTGTAATATTTAATTAGCTTGTAGGTTAATTAAATTGTATATTCTTTGGTCCCCTCGGCGGTAATTTGTAATAAGTGTGGGTGCGTGTGTGCATGTCTTCCAACCCCCACTTCTTTCTCCCTTTTACTTACCTGCTTTGATGGTTAGTATTAGGACATATTTAAATTAGCATACTTTATGCTATGCATGCGTGCATCCATACATTTGTTTTACATGCACCGGGCTCGGTACATCATGCTAACTGCACTTGTATTTCAAATTCCAAGTTGAGTACTTGTTAATTGCAGCATTTCACATGACATCTTTAGGATAGCCGAGCCTATTGTAGTTGCATCCTACATGCGTTGCATTAGCCACCTTAACATAAACTAGGATCATGCATATGATTACTAACTGGTTTCTGTTTTGGCTTGGAGTACTCTGTAAGTTCTTTCGCTTTAGCATCCTCACATGTGCGAATGTTGCCTTGATAGTATAAATACCATGAGGCTAGTTTGCCTATGTGATATAACCGCTTGAATGCTGTGGATGGAGGTCAAATTACCTAAATTGGAATAATGCATTAAGCGAGAGTTTTAAGCCCACTAGATAGTGGCAAAACCATCTTTTCAAAAAGCCCACTCGAGGGTGGCAAAATCGCATTTTAGCCTACTTCGGTAGCAAATCACTTTCAAAGCAAACTGAAATGTTTTATTCCAATGTAGGCGATTTGGTCTATACTTGTTTCTTTGCGTGCATAACATAGTAAATCTAGGCTAATAATCGAATAAGAACACATAACGTTTTGAAATTGGATATCATGGTTAGTAGAGGCGGTCTTGAGATGGGTGAGAGAGGTGCTCATAGTGACCTTCCCAATCGTACCCAAGTTCCAGCCGAGGTAACTTTGGTGATGACGAACACGTGGCCTTTTGCACCCGAGTCGGTTTCCTAAATTCCCCATTAAAAAATATTTAGGTGGCGACTCAGATCCGCAAAGCAGTCCATGTTTGGCACTTTTTTACAAAAAATCTGTTTTCAAAAACGATTTGCCGGATTTGGACTCTTTGGTTCAGATTAAGAACCGTGACACAAATTGAGTCCGAACTGTAACCCATGAGTTCCCTCGCGGACTTGTTACAACAATGTCTATTTATATACAAAAATAAAACAATAAAATATAAACCTTATGTCGTATCTGAGCGAAAGTTGTACGCCCTGTGGTGTGAGCTATGCGGTGAGCTCGCCGATTTTTAGCGTTCCTAGTTACAATTTTCTATAACAGGTTCAACAAATGTAAGTATATAAATATGATTTATATGTTTACATATCATACATATAACTTATTTGTATTCCTCAACATCGGAAGTACGCCAATACTCCACAAGTTCTTCCCATTGGCTTCGCACAATGTGCAAAGGAACATCATCCTTCAGATTAGGATCAGAACTTCTAGGCTTGAAATACTTAGCCTTAATCTTATTCTTGTGATCCTTCCATATGCTATTGCAATTTTTCATGCAAATTGGTTTGTACTCCTCTGGACATATATTCAAATTGTCCTATAAAACACAATTTTAAAGTTTAAATAATAATAACACAATTTTGGAATTTGAATTTTTGGACAAGAATATACTTTTACCTTCACATCCTTTTAGATAGCATCAACAATATCATCAGGCACATTGTTCTAGTCAAGAAAAGTAAGAGGAACAATGTTACCATTCTGCACAATAATGCCAAGTTGAGTAGTTAACTTAGATACGTTATCCCCTATTGGGCAGTAATTTTCATCAAATTGCATGTCCAGCTTTGTACCAGTACCCCACTCCCTAATGCCCTTGGCACATCCTCTACCACGCCTAGTCGAGGTTGATGAAGAACTAACATAACCTGCGAGATACAATAACAATAAACAATATGCAATGATAATAAACAAATGCAAATTTAAATAATGTGAATACAAATCGAATTCTTATACCTGAGGTGGCTGTGAAGAAGTCGAAGGGTCTGCAAAATACAATGAGAATAAACAAGTTATATATAATGAGAATAAATAAATGTATGTTTAAATAATTTTCATACAAATCAAAACAAATTTATATACCTGCGGATGGGTCATAAGCTGATGACTCTAGTCGGGATGATAGCTGCTGTGGTGCCACTAATGGTGGACGCACCGATGGTAGGCGTGGAAGTTGAGTACTTGGTAGTCTTTGTGGTGCCGATGGTGGTCAATGCGGTGGTACTAATGGCCCTCGATGGTGGTCGTGGGATGCCTTCTCTAATGGTGGTGCTAGTAATAGTGGTCGCCGCAATGGTGGTCGATGGTGGTGGCACTAATGGCCCTCCGATGGTGGCGATGTGATGCCTCCTCGATGGTGGTGCTCTTGATGTCTGTTATGTACCATATCGACATCATCGCCGAGGATGATCGAGCTTCTCTTCCTTCCCATAATAATCTGCAAGCAATATAACATTAATTGACATTAGAAACATAGACAATGGTTTGTCATCAACTATAATATGACATTAATTGAACTAATACAATTACAAAGACAAAGTAAATTAAGAAACTGATGATTAACTACGACCTTGGCCTTAATTGAATTACTGATGTTGATTAAATATCAGCCTATTTGAGCATCAAGCTGTTTCCCCTTCGGCTTCCCTCACCCAACCAACTTCTTCATCACGAAGCATTATATTTTATTTCAATTGTTGGCTCATATATGGCTCGATTTGTGGATCAGTCAAACTCATATAAAATAAACCTCTTTGAGACATCTTCACCGCCACTTGCCAGTCTGGTTGTAATAGGTCTGCAACATACCAAACTTGCTCTGCTTGGGACGCCAAGATGAAAGGTTCATTGGTAATTCGATCATCTCGGTACAACAAATTATTGAAGTTCACCAACGTGAAATTGAAGACATCTTCTTTCTTTTCGTGAATGTTGTCAATCCAATCACACTTAAACAACACATGTTTCTTCTCATTGGAATATTGAATCTCAACAATATCTGTCAATTGTCCATAATAGTACACAGATCCCACACGAGGATTCTTGTCTTTTCGACTAGCATAACTTATGGTATCTGTCTTCAAAGCTACACCACAATTTTGTGTGGCTCGATGATCATCCATGGCCTTTACTCGATACCAAAACCCATTCAGTATATACCCGTTGAACCTCCTTGCTAGGTTATGAGGACCATTTGCCAATAAAATAATCTCTTCAGAAAATATAACATCAGTAGTCCTTCGCAAAGTTTGGACCTATTTAGAATAAAAATGTAAAATTTAAAATGTAGTTCGACTTAAGTAACTAGAATCTTTAGACTTAAATACATACATGTTCCTTGAACTAAATGTGAAAAGTTTCAAAATGTTCACGCCGAAGCTGATGATCGTCGACATAAGGCATTTTGAGCTTAAGTACTTCAAGGTGTTTGCTGTGTAGATTGAAAATTTATCAATACAAAAAAATTGGTTCAAAATTCAATAAAACATAATAAAATATTGAGTGAGTGACTTAACCTACTTTATGAATGGTTGAACCGTGCTTGTATTGAATAAGATGTACCGATGAGCTTGTACCCAAGAAGTATTATCAAGATAAAAGCTTGTGTTTTCACCAATAGCGTGACCCAAATTATCATCACCACTATAGTTCCTCACGGGTCAACTAGATTTGGTTTCCACATCATTGAGATATTGTGCACAAAAATTCATGCATTCTTTCATAAGATATCTTTTAGCAATTGATCCTTCAGGATGAGCTCTATTACGCACATATTGCTTCAAAGTAAGAAGATACCTCTCAATTGGATACATCCATCGAAACTAAATCGCTCCACCCAATAATGCTTCATCAGCTAGATCTATAGGCAAGTGCTCCATCATATAAAAAAAAGTCGGAGGAAATATTTTCTCTAGATGACAAAGTGTTACAGCGATACGATCTTGAATATATTGCAAATCCGTCGCACGATTCACTTTGGAACATAATTGTCTAAAGAAATTGCTCAATTCAATCAAGGGTTCAATTACATTCTTCGGTAACGATCTTCGAATAGCCAATGGAATAAGTTTTTGCATCAGAATATGACTATCGTAGCTCTTAAGACCCCCAATACTTCTATCATGTGAGCGCACACGACATGATATATTGGATGAATACCCGTCAAGAACTCTTACTTCCTTCAACACTTTCAAGAACAAATCTTTCTCATCCTTGGTCATCGTGAATTATGCTGGTGGTAAATGGGCTTTATTCGACCCTCTTAACTGCAAATGTAGGAGTTTTCTAATATCTTGTAAATCACGCCGAGCATTAACACCATCCTTCGATTTTCCTGCAACCTCTAATATTGTCCATAACACATTGTCACAAACATTCTTCTCTATATGCATCACATCGAGGTTGTGTCTTATTAGATTATGCTCCCAATATGGCAGTTCATAAAAGATACTCTTTTTCTTCCAACTATGGGTGCGATGTCCAGCTTTCTCCTTCTCTACCTGTCTCCTATGCCTCTCCTTAAGGTCATCCCTCTTGTATTGGGTTAAAATACCCTCAGATTCTAATTGTAGCAACATCTCAGTTCCAGACAACAATTTTGGTTTGAGTCTGACTTCCCGACTACCATCAAATGATACTTTATCCTTTCGGAATTTATGGCCAGTAGGTAAAAATCTGCGATGACCCAAGTATGATTGTTTCCTACTATGCTTCAACCAACACGATGTAGTTTCCTTATTGCAACAAGGACATGCATATTCGCCTTTAGTGCTCCATCCTGACAAGTTTGCGTATGCAGGAAAATCACTAATTGTCCACAGTAAAGCTGCATGCATTTGAAACTTTTAATTTGTTGATGCATCAAATGTTGACACACCCTCATTCCATAGTTGTTTCAACTCCTCAATCAACGGTTGCATATACACATCAATCTTGTCACTAGGTCCTTTCGGGCCGTCAATAAGGACGGATAAAATTAGAAATGGTTGCTTCATGCACATCCATGGCGGCAAGTTGTATGGAATGAGCACAACAGGCCAAGTGCTATGAACTATGTACATCATCCTGAATGGGTTAAAACCATCAGATGCTAAGCCAAGCCTTACACTTTGGCAATCATTACTAAAGTCAATATTCCAATGGTAAAAATCTTTCCATGTAAGGGAGTCAGCACTAAAGACACCATCATCAATTCGTTCCTCTGCATGCCATCTCATTAACTTGGCCATCTTGGATGACATAAACAACCTCTGCAACCTTGGCTTTAAAGAAAAATACCTCATCTGTTTTGCAACTATTCGTTTGCCACCTTTGTTAGGACCATTTGAACCATTATCACCATTTGATTTCCATCTAGAACTGTTGCATATGACACATTTATCAAGATTGACGTCCTCGTTTCAAAACAACATGCAACTGTTGGGACATGCATCCTACGTCTCATAGATGAAGCCCAAATTTGTTGTGACCTTTTGAGCTTTATAATATGAGTCCAGAAGTTTCACACCCAACGAGCGCCTCATTCAATAACTCAAGCAATATGTCAATAGACTTGTTCCATTGATTAAGCACCTTCAAATGTAGAAGTCGAACAATTAATGACAAAGATATGAACTTCTGACAACCTGGATACAATTCACTTTGTGCATCTTGAAGAAGTTTAAAATACTTTGCAGTCTTTGCATTTGGACCGAGCTGGGGTTTAGATGCATGGGGATCGAGCCCTATGGTTCATTACCCTCAACATTTGCAACGGCATGTGGATTTCCATAGCCCCTTGTATCATTCAAATCATATCATCCCCAATGTCTAAATTAGCTAATGTTTCATTCTCTCGATTACCATGCAGAGATACGTAAGATTCCATGATTAATCCAATGTTTGTATTTTTAAAAACCATTCAAAATCGGATGCTCGTACACCCTTTCATACAAGATGGTATCGATTTTCACACTTCTTACGGACAATGATCATCGAACCTTCAACCCTATTGGTGTAGACAAACACAAGGAATTCATCAATCCATTAATGTATTCGCTCGACATCTTATTTGGCAAATCAATCCAACTCTTATCCATCATCTGTACACATCCACAAAAATATCTCATCAAAGTAATTCTAAATATAATACTTACGTATTCATGTACCATGATACCTATCTGTCCAATTTCTCTCAAATAGGTAGGTGGTCTTATCCCAGTTAGTTATTTACCGATTTGATGGGAGAACATAAAAAATGAAATACTTATACAACAACACGTAAGACAAAAAAAAAATGTTGCAAAACACAAAGTAACATACTTTCATTATTCAAAATTTATTTAAAGGAACTTTTCAAACTTAAAATGATATTGTAATCACAAATTATTAATTTTAAAATTTAATAATTATAGGGACACTAACAAACATACTAACTAGATATTATTAGATAAGCTCTATGTTAAGTATTGAAATCTATATACATATCTTGAGTTTTGATCAATCCCAGAAACTTCTAAAATTAATGACTAAATAAATCTCCATGTGAGATATTTGGTAAAACTTTTGGTAATGAAATCAATAGAGTTGATGGTGTTATTAATGGTAATTTCTTCTCAAAACTGTTTTTGTTTTTTGGAAATGTTACACAATATATAAATTGCAATTTTAGTTCAATTCAATGCCTCCATGAAAATTGTTAAGAAAATACTTGGAGCAAGAATATGACTGTCTGCACGTGTGGTACTCAAAAGAAGTTTCCTTGATGGGGATATATGGACCTGTCCTATTGCCTTGGTTTTGAAGGAATAAACACTTGAGAATCTTGACTCTACATTTTTTTCTTCTTTCTTATCCTCAGAAAGGCCAAAATGGTGAAAGTGTAATGTGTAGATACAAACATCACCACCCAAATTGGGTACTGATGATGAGGATTAAGTGTGGGCTTCTCTATCAATAGATTTCCCCACACTAAAGCTTGTATTAGATTGTCAAAGCAAGCATGCTTCTATGCAAAAAAAATCTACAGTAATAAGACAAAGTGTTAGTGAAAGGTGACAAAATTGAAATAAATTTTGAAAGAGAAGGGGCATATATGGGTGGTTTTTTGATCATTGCCTTAAGTATTAATTAATAAAAAAATTAGTATATGGTTTCTTATTAGATTTTTTTGTTATTAGAAAAATAATAATGGGTCTCATATATATTTATTAATGGGGCCATATTACATGACTTATTTAGTTCATTTGAAATCCATAAAGAAAATTTTAAAATATTCTTATTATTGAATATGCTAATTTTCAAAAGTCTAATAAGATTAAATATCATTCTCACTTTTAACTTGACATCTAAAAAAATCTTAAGTTGTTTAAGCAACTTCGGTAAGGAATATGTTTCGCTGTTTGTGATATATAACAACATTCTTAATTAATTCATGAATCTTTCTAAGAAGTGCACTTTAAAAAAAATATATTTAAAAAAAAAAAGAATTTTCACTGAACTCTTTTGATCTTTTTATTTATTTATTTTGGGCCACACAATAGGACGTTAGGATGTTAATACCTTTTTATTCACCCCCAAACATACTTTTCAGCTCAATTCAATTATTAACAATGAACTAGAGTTGTAACAAAAAATTTAGGTGTATAAAAGGAATCGAACACAAAATGTACAGATGTGAGATAAAATATTCACATCTATAGATGAGAACGTATTTTTGACTATAATAAATTTTGTTTCACATCCATATATTCTGTATCACATTTTCTCTGTGCACTTTTCGCAACTGAAGTCCAAGTATTTGCCTCTTGATTTATATTGTTATGGGCTGTGTATAGGGATTCCATTACCAAAATCTTTGTCAATTAATGCTTACACAAACATACACATGTAGCTCTCTTAAACTAATCACATATTAATCTAATCATACATTAAAAATGGCACGGATCAAGGTCAACTGTTTCAATTACTCAATGGAAAAAATAAATGGTGTAGACGTTTTGTAGAATCAAGAAATAAATTAAATTAAAAAAATGTGGCTCTCAATGTTTTGCACCTTTCAAAGAATCAAGAAATAAATTTAAAAATTATCCAATTTTCTAGAAAAATTTCTCTTCATTCTGTGTGTATACTCTTCAATAATTCACTGACTAGGATTATTAACCAACTACAACTCATTTAAATAATTTGACACTAATATATTTTACACTAAATTTACACTAAATAATTTACACTAATCATATATATTCATGTATATATATATATATTTTTTGAACAGCTAATACATATATATATACACAGAGAGAGAGAGAGCATACGCTGAGTGAGAAAGCCGTCGCCGCACCACCGCTAGCCGTCGTCGACAACGATTGAGCCTGCTCGCCGTTCGTTGCTCGTCCTTATCAACCAGCCATTCACCATTCGTTGCTTGTTTGGGGATTTTGGGGGAAAAAAATATGTTTCAAAGATTTAGGGATTTCAATCCAAATGATCGAGCGCCAAACAATGGGGAGAGTGGGGCAAATTTTTTTTATTACTTTTTGCGACGGTACATTTTACACCATCGCAAATGATAAATAATTATAGACAAACCGACGCCGTTTTGATAAAGGTTTTTTTGTGACGGACATTTGCCGTCGCAAATTGTCCACTATTTGCGACAGCAAACTTATGCTGTCTCAAAACATTTCTTTTTTGCGACGGTAAAAAACGCCGTCGCTAATACTTTCGTATTTATCATACTTCCCGTGTAGGTTTATTACCGATGGTACAATGCCATCGCTAAAGCTCCTTATTTGCGACAGTTTAATCTGCCGTCGCAAAAGATCATTTTTTGCGACGGGGATCGCGCCGTTACAAAAGCTTCCGTGTTTTATACTCCATTTTCTTGTAGTGAGTGTTACATTATACCTACAACATTAGAGTGTCACATTTGTAAAAAGTATATTAAAGAGTTTTTAATTTTTTTAGAGTGTCACATTATATCCGCCACATTAGAGTGTCACATGTCACATTTGGAAAAAGTATACTAAGGAGTTTTTAATTTTTTGTATCACATCATATCCGCTACGTTGTTACGTTTGAGAAAAATACACTAAGAAGTTTTTAATTTTTTTTAGAGTGTTACATCATACCCGCCACTTTTGTCACGTTTGAGAAAAATATACTAAGGAGTTTTTATTTGTTTAAAGTGTTACATCATACTCGCCACGTTGTCACATTTAGGAAAAGTGCACTAAGGAGTTTTTTTTTTTTTTTTTAGAGTGTCACATTATATCCACCACATTGTCACATTTAGAAAAAGTACACTAAAAAGTTTTTATTTATTTTTGGAGTAAAAGTTGTGGAGTGTTATATCATACCTGTCACGTTGTCACATTTAGGAAAAGTACACTAAAGGGTTTTTAATTTTTTTTTTGAGTGTCACATTAATACTTGTCATATTGGAGTATCACATAATACATGTCACATTAATAAAAGAGTATAGTTGTCAGCCAAAACATTATCAAAATAAAAAATAGAACCACACGGAAAGAAACTATTCATTAATAGGACTTAACAGATCAATAGAAAAAACTTGGGACTAATTGGAGTACTTATTTGTGAGATGAGATTTATTGATAAATATCCCTATATATTTTAAGTAAAAATATAAAAAATAAATAATTCAAATCAAGTCATTAAAATAGGATAGGTGATGTGGCCCACAAACCCAACAACTAAAGGTTAGAATCGAAAAAAGGAAATGTTAAACGTTCCAAAATTTCTACCAAATATTTTATCAAATATTTTACATGGATGTGGATTTCACACCTATGTGGGACCCATCCCGTGTGAGACATTTGGTAAAACATTTGATAGAAATTTTGGTATCCCTAATATTACTCATCGAAAAATTATTGGTTGATTTTTTGGCACTATGCAACAATATTCCTTACCAATCACGAATTATTATACCTTATCATATTCTCTAATCACCTAACACAAAATCGTACCAATCACAATACATTAGAGTGTCACATAACGTTGTCTTTGGACCAATCAATAACTTTTCACTAAAATCCCATTTTTTTTTTTAACAAGTTATAATTATGATTAGTATATACACCATAGAGGAGGATTTCCAACCATCCATAATTTGGAGGATGCTATTTAGATTCGTTTAATTAATTACGAGTTTTGTTTTTAATAATTCGAATTGTTTGTTTAGGCCTTGTTTGGTATATATTAAAAAGTTAAAAAGTCAAAAAGTCGCTATTTTATTTAAGTCACATCATCTTATTTAAGTCATATCACCTTTCTAAACCCAACCCGTACCCAATTCATATTTTATAAAAAATCAAAAAGTGCACTTATTTAGAACATCCCAAACCACTCTTTAGTTGGACAATTTATATATTTTATTCATATATAAAATTAAATAAATTTGACAATCGTAATCTATTCATTTATCACTTTTGCCGTGAAATAAATAAATGATAATTTTATTTTTAATACTAATCACCTATGTTTTTTGTAATAATGGCAATAAATATACAAAATATTTAATAAAATAATCTATCCGAATAAGACCCACAAACTCTACGAACATAAACAGCGGCAGGAGGGAATCTGTCTCCGTCTATTTGGCGGGAGGGAATCTATCTCCATCTATTATCAACTTTCGGTTCGTTTAGGATGGGTTTTAAATTTTTTTTTAAAAAAATTTTATGAGTGAAAAAATAAAGTAATTATAATTTAAATATAATATTTTATTTTATTAGTATTTTATTTTATTTTATCTTTTTATGATTATTTTAATCTTAAATCATTATTGAGGTATTTGGCAAGTTGAATTTTAATATTTTTTTAGGTTAAATTTATAAAAAAACAAAATAGACTAAAACAATTAATAAAATAAAATATTATATTAAATCTATAATCATTTTATTTTTTCTCTCATAAATATTACATCTAATTACAAAAAAAAAAAAAAAACTATTTTTCTAAACACAAAAGTTTTAACTTATTAAAATAGTCAAAAATTAAAATAACCTACTAAAATAACAACCTCTCAAACACCTACTATGCCAAACCCGTGCTTTAAAATTATGACTTTTCTTTTAGATAAGATTTTCAAAACAAAATTTCTAGTTCTAAATTATTCTTTTCCCAATGAAATATATTATCTTAATGTTGTGTTTGGTTGAAAAATTTAATGAAAGAAATGGAAAGGAAACATGAAATAGAAAGAAAAGTGGAAAGAATTAATCAGTGTATTTAGTTTCAGTTTTTTGAATTCAGTTTTCTGAAAATCGAGATTTTTATTTTTCGTATTTTTTTATTTTTAGTGAATAATTTTTAAATTTTAAGTAATTTTTTTACTTTTTTAGATGCATCTTTTTTAGATGTATGTAAATAGTAAAATATTTGTGAAAAAATATTTTAAAGAATTAATAAATACACAAAAATATGAAAAATGTACTGAATTTTCATTATATATATATATATATATTTTGGTATTTAGTGTATTTTGTAAAAAAAAATTCACAAATATTATACTTTTTAAGTGTATTTATGTTTAGTGTGTCTAAAAATTAAAAAAATTGGTTAAAATATTAAAAAAATTCATTGAAACATTAAAATATAGAAAATAAAAAATAAAATTTTCTAAAAACTGTTTTCTAAAAACTATAACCAAACAAGCTAATAGAATTTCAATTACAAACTATGTTTGGTTAAGTTGAGAAATGAAAAAAGAGAAGAGCCTAACATTGTATTTGGCTGGGAAATTTAAAAAATGAAAAAAAAAAAAAGTGTGAACTCAAATCCCTACTTTTTTTCTTTTCATTTTTAAATTCCTTTTTAAGGTCTCGTTTGACAACTTTTATTTTTAGCTAAAATATTAAAAAATCACTATAAATTATCACAGAGTAATACTAGAGAACCAAAAATTTTACCGAATATCTCATATAGTGTGAGACTCATGTGGGACCCACACTATATGAGACATTTAATAAAATTTCTAGTAAAATTTTTTAAATCTTTAATATTTTTTATTATCACATCACTTTCCCTATTTACGTAGATATGTTTTTTATATAAAACAAAAAAAAGTCTACTAAAATAAATTATTTTCAAACGAGATCTAAATCGCTTTGACTAGCGTAACCAATCAATCAAATTTCCCAATAATATATTATAGTCTGATAATGTTCATTCAAGTACAAGCCACCACAAACACAGCCAACCATTCCTATCATCCCACACCATGCTTCAAAAGCTAACCACCCTCTTCTCTGAAACCTATTCATGGTGGTTTCAAACCACCACCACCACCACCACCACCACCACGTCCCTCCCCTTCCTCCTCCTCACCACCACCATCCTCCTCCTCCTCTCCCTCTCCTGGTTCTTATACCTCAAACCCACAACCCCTGACCCCCCACTCCCACCAGGCCCTCTCGGCCTCCCAATCCTCGGCAGCCTCCCATTCCTCGACCCAGAACTCCACACCCACTTCTCCATCCTCTCTCAAACCCACGGCCCCATCCTCACTCTCCGCCTCGGCACCAAAATCGGCATCGTAATCTCCTCCCCTTCCATCTCCCGCCAAATCCTCAAAGACCATGACGTCACCTTCGCCAACCGTGACGTCCCCATCGCCGGCCGTGAGGCGGCGTACGGCGGCTCCGACATCGTCTGGACTCCGTACGGACCCGAGTGGCGGATGCTGAGAAAAGTCTGCGTCCGCGAAATGCTCAGCAACGCCACCTTAGACTCCGTCTACGGCCTCCGCCGCCGCGAGCTCCGGCGGACTATCCAGTACTTTTATAGTCGGGTCGGATCGCGGGTCAACGTTGGGGAGCAGATGTTTTTGACGGTGATGAATGTGATAACGAATATGTTGTGGGGAGGGACGGTGAAGGGGGAGGAGAGGGGGAAGATGGGGGCGGAGTTCCGGCAGGTGGTGGCGGAGATGACGGAGCTGTTGGGGAAGCCCAATTTGTCAGACTTTTTTCCGGGTTTGGCCCGGTTTGATTTGCAGGGGGTACAGAAGCAGATGAAGGGGTTGGCGAAGAGGTTTGATCGGATTTTCGAGAATATAATTGATCAAAGACTGAAAATGGACGGTCATGGAAGTGGAACCGCCGAGGAGAGTGCTGATTTTTTGCAGTTTTTGTTGAAGCTGAAAGACGACGGAGACGCCAAAACGCCTCTCACCATCACCCACCTCAAAGCCTTGCTAATGGTATGTTAGTTTTCGGATGTGTTTTTGTCACTTTCAATTAACTCAATTTTAATTATTAATTTTAAATTTTATGTTAGTTTGATTCATCTGATAATATATTATTGTTTATTTTATTTTTTTATAAAAAAATATTGCTGAATTAGTTATGTTAACTCACGGAATTGAATAAACTTATAATATTATTTCTAAAAATCATAATATATATATGGCTTGTTTAGAATGTGAGTTGATTTTTTGATTTTTTAGTTATTTTAATTTAGATTTAAAAAATCTCATTTAGGATAAATTTTTTAGTTTTTTTTTTTATGAGAAAAAAAAATAAAATGATTATAGATTGAATTTGACATTTTGTTATATTTGATTAAAATAATTTATTTTGTCTAATATGACTATTTTAGTCTCGATGGGACATCCTAGACGAGTAAATAATTTATGTATGTATTTTTATTAAAAATATTAACCTATCATGCTATGTAGATAATTATAATTTTTTATTTTTTTTTTAGATTTTTTTTTAATATAAAATTTATGTTTTTAAAGATTTTTTATAAAAATAATTTAATAATTTTATCATTAACCATAGTATATAGGAGAAGTTGAAAAGGATATGGATTATATTTATAATTATTTGTTTGAGGGGATTTTAATACTGATCAGGTGATTTTGACCAAATCAATAAATGCAGACATGTGTAAAGACATGTGAATTGAAAAAAAATTAATAAATACTGATCAGGAGATTTTGACAAAATTAATAAATCTTGAGTTTTTTTTAAATAAAAAATTTAGAAAATTCAGATTGGGATATTGAAATTCCCACAGGCCTTACAGGTTAAAAATCCCTTTTTGCTTAATATATAGTATAGATTACTCCTTTCGTCTCAAAATAATAATTCATTTTGAAGAATTTAATTTTTTTTAATAGTATAATTATTACATTTTAAAAATATTAATTTTTTAAAATTAACCTTTGATAGTATTTTTTTTGAGAATATCAATGGCCATAATGGTACTTTTTGTGTTATTAATAAATTTTAAAGAAGGACAAAATATAAATTGATATTATTTTATTTCTTAATTTTTAAAAATAGACTAATATTTTGAAATAATAAAAAATAAAATAAGAAATTAATATTTTGAGACGAAAAGAATAACAATTATAATTAATTAAACAAAATTGAGATAAATTATAAATCTAAAATCAAAATCAATTTAATTAAAATTATAAAACTAAAATGAAACAATAATAAAAAATACAGAACTATGGACAAATTTAGATTGCGTTTGGTAAAACTTTCTAAATATGTTTTGAGAATAGGAGTTGTGTTTTGAGTTTGTGAGATTTGAAATTATGATTTGAGTGTGAAAAATTTGTTTGGTGAATGAGTTTTGAAAAGAGTTTTGAATTGAGTAAGAAATTTTTGATGTAATATATGATGTTTGATACAAAAACTTACAACTCATAACCAAACACACAACTGAAAATTCTATTAAAACTCATAAAAAAATTTAAAAATTCAGAAAATATTTTTTTTTTAAATATATAAAAAATTAACATGTGTCAATTGTACAAAAAAAAAAAAAAATTACACTGTTCTAGTCAACTGATAGGACGACCGATTAGGCTAAATTTAAAAAAAAATAATTCAAAAATCATGCTTCACACAGAGTTTTTTGCAAAATTTTTTATTTATTGTGAAAATATAATTTAAAAATTCTATCTAAACATAATATTGTATCTGTTTGGCAGAGCTTAATTATAGCTTATTTTAATTTAAGCTATTTTGATGTGTTTGGTTTAGCTTATAGCTTATAGTTTTTGGAAGTCGAATCGGTTTATTCTTTGAGATGCTTTAGAATAAGTTGGAAATCAACTTAAGTTATAAACTATAAAAAAATTTCATAATCATGCTTCACATAGAATTATGATTTGAAAATCCTTTTATTTATTAAAAAATATATATTTGAATTTCAAGCAATTTTCGCCTTAATTTGTCGTTGATTCTTTCTTCAAAGCCCGTGGGTGGGTCCACTATGGCCCTATTTTGATGGTTTAATCAATTTATTTTTTAGTTTGTCCTATTTAGATCTCTTCACTTAATTAGCTAATTTTATTAGTAATTTAAAAAAAACTAAAACTATCTATTTTTATTTTATTTTATTTTTTGACGGTTTAGATACATATCATCTCTTAACATTTGAAAAATTATATTAATTTCTTGCCATTATAATTATTTAGATGGAATGAAAATATTAAACTCATCCATTCTTTCTTTTTTTTATTTTGTTTTATCTTTTTTTTTTTCATTTTTCTTTTCCTTTGCTTTATTTTTTTTTTCAATGTAGTTTTTTATATTTTTTTACTAAGAGTTATATTGTCTTTTTTATAAACAGGATTGTGAAATGAGACTATTAAATACGGAGAGTGAAAATATAATTTCTAAAATATCAAGAAGGAAAATATAATTATAATTTATCGAATTATTTTTGTGGATAAGCTTGAGATACAGTAAGTGTAGAACCTAAGAGTTATATTGTCTTTTTTATAAACAGAATTGTGAAATGAGACTATTAAATACGGAGAGTGAAAATATAATTTCTAAAATATCAAGAAGGAAAATATAATTATAATTTATCGAATTATTTTTGTGGATAAGCTTGAGATACAGTAAGTGTAGAACCTACAGTGAGATCAGTCTCCAGTCCACAACCACAAGCCAGCCTTTTACTTTACTCTAGCTTCAATTATTTTGACATGTCTATTCATTGTTGATATTGATTGCATATGGGCAACTCATAGAAGAAAATTGTTGTTATCTTACTAACTTTTTGAAAATTACTTTTTAATCACTATCTATGTAAATATTTATGATTGTCATATTTGAAAACAAATAATTTAAAATATAATGTTTAAAAAATAAATTGAATATATATAAGATTAATTACATTTTACCCCATATGATTTAATTTAAAAACACATTACTCTTTTTAAGTTTAAAAATATACACATAACCTCCTTATGTTTTGAGGTAAATTGCACAATTTAACTCTGTTAATAATTTTTGCACCAAGTCAATATTACCGTTATTTTTATTTTCAATTTTCTTACCATGCCACTACTATCATAACTCTCTCTCTCTCAAATTGGACTGCCTACCCACCCCTCCCAACAACACTACGGTGGTGTTTGGCAAGTGATTTTGGGACTAAAATAGTTACAAAAAATAAAATAAGTTATTTTAGTCACAACAAATAAAACATCACATTCAATCCCATAATCATTACACTCTTCTCTCACAAAAAAAGTCAAAAATTCAAAAAGTCATTCCCAAATCAAACTTTTTAACCCAAATTAAAATAGCTAAAAAAGTCAAAAAGTTAAAAAACTAACCCACTTTCCAAACGGAGACTACATCATCTTCTTAGACATTACACGGCACCAATTACTTCTCACAACAATCCATTCCCTTTAACAATGTTTCTCTTCTCACCCAAGACATTCACTCCAAAGTAGCCATCACCACCAACTTGTGTTATATATATATACTAACTTTTACTCGTGCCGGCACAATAAGTAATATTAGGATTAGCATATAATTGTAATTTCAACACTATTTAAATTTATTTTTTAATTTGATAAAATCACAAATTTATTATAAAATTTTGGAATTCTCACAAAACTCCTCACGGAAGTCGCTTTTGCTTATATAATATATAGCTAGATAGATAGATATGCTTAGCATACATACAATTTTTACGGGCATATATACAATACTACTTTTACTTATATAATTATATGAAAATTATATGTATGCCCGTAATGCCCTAGTGTATTACGGGCATATATACATTATATGAAAATATGTGTAAAATTTATTGAACAAAAAGGAGAAAAAAAAAAAAAAAAAACAAATAGAGAGAAAAATAAAAACGGGTGAAAATAAAAAAATAAAAAGAAAAGAGAGAGGAAGGCGGGATCATGAGATCATCGAAGGAGGGTGTGAGAAAAGGAAAAAGTAAGAGAGAGAGAGAAGCAAGAAAGTAAAAAATGTATATGTAGAATATTTTTTGAAAAATATATCTTAGTTATTGTTTTTATAATTTGAACGGATTTGAGCCATCCACATGTCTTAATAAGACAAAAATATGTTGAAGATTAAAAAACCGTCCTACTTTATTAAAATATGTTGATGATTCATATGAGGTTTAAATTTACGAAGTATATCATGTATTCAATATATTTAAAATTAATAATTAATTGTTTAAATTCATTTAATTTGTGCACTAAAAAATTAATTAATATAATCTTCACTGTCCACAGTAAAATCCGGCTCTTAATTCTGGGATTGCAGACTTTTCCATATAATATAAATATAAATAAGTGATAAAAAAGGAGAAAATAAAAAAAAAAAACAAATGTAGAGAAAAATAAAAATGATAGAAGATAAAAAAATAAAAGAAAAGAGACACGACGGTGGGATCATGGGATCATAGAAGGATAGGTGAGAAAAGGAAAAAGTAAGAGAGAAAAGTGAGAAAATAGAAAATATACATGTAGGATATTTTTCGAAAAATATATCTTAGCCGTTGTTTTATAATTTGAATAGATCTGAGCCGTCCAAATGTCCTAGTAGGATAAATTCAGAAATCATCCTACTTTATTATATAGATGTTGAAGATTCATATGAGGTCTAAATTTACGAAGTATATCAAGTATTTAATATATTTAAAAATAATAATTAATTGTTCAAATTCATTTAATTTGTGCACTAAAAAATTCATTAATATAATCTCCACTACACACAGCAAAATCTGGCTCCTAATTCTGAGATTGCAGACTTTTCCATATAATATAAAGAAAAATAAGTGATCAAAAAGGAGGAAAAAAAAAACAAATAGAGGGAAAAATAAAAATGATAGAAAATAAAAAAATAAAAAGAAAAGAGAGAGGAAGGTGGGATCATGGGTGAGAAAAGGAAAAAGTAAGAGAGAGAAGCGGGAAAATAGAAAATGTACATGTAGTATATTTTTTAAAAAATATATCTCAACCGTTATTTTATAATTTGAATAGATCTAAGCCGTCCAAATGCCCTAGTAAGACAAATGTGTATAGGATAAATTTAAAAATCATCCTGCTTTATTATATAGATATATATATATATATATAAATTTGTGTTTGTATACATAATTTTTTTTCCTTCCGGTAAACCTATCGATGCTATTAATTTTGTCAAATTATTTTGCTATTTGCATTATGAAGCCTCGACTAAAATACTGTTAGAAATATATGATGATACGGAGGTATTCTGTTTGGTCTGAAAAATATTGAATGATTCAAAAATAATTTAACAAATTATAATTTGTACACAACAAAAATTAAGAACTTACAGACAATATATGCAATACTAAAAACAATGAAGAAGTAGGAACATGAAAACAGAACAAAATTCCGAAGAATTTGACTCTAAATCGATTCTAATTTCAAATTTAATTTTTTTGTAATTCAAATTCAATTCAACTCCCCGGATGAGTGAGGTATTTATAGGCTTCAAGATGGAAGTTCGAACAGACACAAACTTGTTCGAATTTCGGCGATTCAACTTCGAGAATCTGCCTGAAACACATTAAACTCATTGTCCTAATTTCGGCAATTGTAGTGACCTTTACCAAATCAAAAGGAAATCATGAGAAGTGATGACAGTAGTGCTTTCAATGAGAGGGGATGTGGCCACCGGTTGTGTGGCGGTGGTGTTAAGAGCAACGGTGGTTCTGGGTTGGGTTCTTCATGAACATGGGTAATACATAATAAGTTGTTGGCGAGGAAACAAGGAGATGAGGGCATTACAATAATGTTGATTTCAAATTATATCCTAAACATTGTTACCACGCATCTTAATCAATGTTGAGTTACACACATTGTTATTTGTAACAATTTCTGTTAGTTTTACATTTTACTCCAAATCATGAGGAGTTTGTGTATATTTTTAAACTTGAAGGGGGTAATGTGTTTTTGAGTTTAATCACAAGGGATAAAATGTAATTAACCCATATATATAGTGAATGATTATGTGCAATTCAGTTTAACTTCATTTAGTTAACTACAATGACGTGTCATTATTCTATTGTTGTCGAAAGAAATATAGAGAATAAAATTTAGACCCTTTATTTTTTATGATTTTTTTTTTTACTGTCTACCCAGAATTATGATGTAAGTCTCGATGTCATTGTGGGTAGCCGATAGAAAATGAATAGAAAATAGTGTACGCATAGAAAGATTCAAATATAAGTTTTAAGCAATGATAAGTTTAGATACACCAATCCCATAACATGTGGTGATGGAATGGAGTCCATCATCAGTGTGAGAAACTATAGTTTATTGGTATCTTGTTGAAATTTTAAATTAATTGTGAGCAGAAAAGTAGTTGTAACTGCTTCTGCCCAAGTTCACATGCTTATCATTGAAACACAAACGCAAAATCTTTTAAAACAATATAATAAAGTGTTGTTAGCATTGTATTCATCATGGTAGACTATGAACCCCATCCAAAATGAATGCACATTATGTGTCTCTTTTTCTTTTTCTTTTTCTTTTTTTTATAAAAAAATTGTATTGTTATTATATTGAAAGTAATCATCAATTCAGTTCAGACATGAATGACATGATTGTCACAATTGTTCTAAATTTAGTGCATTTTTGAAATGTGGTATGTTTTTTTGGACAGGACATGGTTGTTGGAGGAACAGACACAACCTCAAACACAGTTGAGTTTGCCTTGGCCGAGATGATGAACAAGCCACAAGTTCTAAGAAAAGCCCAACAAGAAGTTGAGACAGTAGTCGGCAAAGACAACATAGTGGAAGAATCGCACATTCATAAATTACCCTACTTATACGCGGTGATGAAAGAGACTCTGCGCCTCCACCCCGCCTTGCCGCTCTTGGTGCCTCACTGTCCCACTGAGTCTTGCATTGTCGGAGGCTACACTATTCCCAAAGGTGCTCGTGTTTTTGTTAATGTGTGGGCTGTGCATAGAGACCCTTCAATTTGGACAAACCCATTGGAGTTTGATCCAGAGCGGTTTTTGGGGGATTCTAAGTGGGATTATAGTGGGAATGACTTCAATTATTTCCCATTTGGGTCCCGGAGGAGAATTTGTGCAGGGACTGCAATGGCGGAGAGGATGTTCATGTTTTAAACTTGCTTCACTTGTGCACTCTTTTGATTGGAAATTGCCTGAAGGAGAGAGATTGGATTTGGAAGAGAAGTTTGGTATTGTGTTGAAGAAGAAGGTACCTCTTGTTGTAATCCCAACGCCGAGGTTATCTGACCCAGCGCTATATGAGTAAAATCCAGAGAAGATTGTTACTAAAAATAAGAAAAATGAAAGAAAATAAGAGAAAAAGGTTCTGGTGCTTGATGTAGGTTCCATGTTTGGAATGAAGGTCCCAGGACGATGCAATTGCATGTTGTCTTAATTACCCAAAAGTTGAGAACTTCATGTTCATTTTTACACTTGAATTTTCATTTTTCTAAATGAATTGCTGATTGTCCAATGCCTATGTAAACAGACTTTTCTTTCAAATTAATGTGCATTTCAAATACTAAAGTGTTGTTATTTTGTTAGACCATGTCACATTAGTTTATTCAAAAAATAATAATAATACTTGAAATTTGTGTAAAGTCACTCTAATCAGTTTTAGGAAAAGCTTGTTGCACATTGTTTTCTCAAACCATCTAAACTTGGTTCAGTGGTCTTTCCATCTATTATTACCGATTGGTTTTGGGATTGAACATCTCCAAATATTTGGTATCAAAATTAGATCTAGGGTGCTCTTAAGATAACTCTCAATCTGAGTCTATTTTTCTCATCTCATATAATATATTTTTTAGACAGAATATGTATTTAAACTTGTCTTGACTTGGGAAGTTTTAAAAATTAAAAAGGAAAAAATGAGAAGCAATTGATTCATTATAAAGATTCCATCTAGAAAATTATTACGCAATGCCATTGCAATTTATGATGATTTTGATGTTGACAAATAAATTACTAGCTCAAATGCAAACTATGCTAGTAGATGATCGCAATCAACACAGGGTATTTTATTTTTTATTTTTTTGTGTCATATGTGCTTGGCATATATATCATGTGTTATTATCTTTTTGGACACATTAATGTTCTTAATCAACATGGCCTGTTATTATCCATTTTAAAACATGGAACCAATTATAGGGCCAAGATGTAATGTTAGTGAGTATTATCATGTGTTGAACAATTTGGAACTGCTAAGCCAAGGAGGGAAATAAATCATACCTGAACATACCTTTCGCAAGGTCTGTTCCATTTATTTTGTTCACTCATTATCATTTGGTTTTGAATTTTATGTTTTTAAATTTTTTTACAAGATATCAGAATTCATTCTTTGGTGATTTAAATTTAATCGGCCACAACACCTACACCTTAATAATAAGATGAAAATTGCTAGGGATCTCAAAAAATTTATTACTAACATTTCTTTGTCTTATAATGGTGCAGGACCTACACCTATGTGGGACCCACATCCATATAAGACATTTGATAAAAATATTGATAAATCTCTTAGTGTCTCTAGCCTTACTCATAAACAGTTTTTCCATTTGTACATAAATTAATTACAGAATTAAATACAACCTGTTGTACCTAGGTGTGAGACCCACAAAATATGTGAAAAAGTTATAGTTTTATGATTGATTTATGTGATCTTAGAATCTTTTAAACTTTAAACAAATAGCACTTCATCTGAAGATAACCTAATAACCTCATACCTTTGTGTGATCTTTTTATTTTTATTTTTTTACCACATGGAGAATGTCTTTGACTTGATTATATAATCGTATGATAGAAAAGTGCGTTAGTACAAAGAAGAGGGGAGATCAAAGAATCGCTTGCTAACCAACACAATTGAATTCATATTGTAACTCAATGCCAAATTTGGTTTAATAAGCTATAATAACACATTAATAAAGATGTAACGAAAAATTGTGAGAGTTGTTACCAGTGGTCTAGTAAAATAGATTTGTGCACACTCAAAACAATCCAACAATGGCAACTTCAAAAATGTTCATTTACAATGTTTCTCACCACCTATTTCTTCAACAAACTATGCACCCTCTTCTATGGTGCTTGGTCATGGTGGTGGGACACTAGCAATGTACTTTTTCCATTCACTCTCATCGTCCTTGCAATCACATGGTATGCAAGGATCTTTACAAACAATAGCAAAAAGAATCGACATCTTTGCCACCAGCCTCTGGCTGCCGCCTGCGGGTTGGAATACTCCCATTCCTTGACCCTAAGCTCTATTCGTGTTTCACGAGCCTCAGTCGGACTTATGGTTCGATCATGAGGCTCCCAATGGGCACGAAGGTGGGAATCGTGGTCAGTTCGCCATCTGCAGCACGGGAAATGCTCCGGGACCATGACATCACTTTCGCCAACCGTGACGTCTCGGAGTTGGCTAGTGCTGCGGTGGCAAAAGGTGATTCGGATATAGTTTTTAGCCCACATGGGCCCGGGTAGCAGATGTTGAGAAAGGTCTGTGTCCGGGAGGTGCTCGGCAGCGCCACCCCTGACTCGGTCTACTACCTCCGCCAACGAGAGATTCGAAATACGGTTAAATATCTCTACAGCAGGGTCGGGTCTCCAGTTCATGTGGGTCAGCAAACGTTTTTGACTGCTTTGAATGCAATAACAAGCATGTTGTGGGGTGTGACAATTCAGGGGCAAGAAAGGGCTAGCATTAGGGCGGATTTCCAAGTCGTGGTGGCGGATTCAATGGAGCTTTTGGGGAAGCCCAATTTGTTGGATTTTTCACGGTTTGGCCGGTTTGATTTGCAATTTGAAGAAGCAATTGCTAGGGATAGTTATGAGGTCCAACAGGATTTTTGATGCAATAACTGATAAAAGGACCAAGATTGGAGGGTGGTAGACAGACCAAGGATTTTTTTACAGGTTTTGTTGCAACTGAAGAATGAAGGAGATGCCAAAACACCTCTCACCATGACCCATCTCAAGGTCTTGTTCATGGTATGTTTTATTCTCTTCCAATTTAAATTCTTTATGGCAAGTCATGAAATTCATTCAGTAATACAAAATAATAGCTAATTTCTTTTGCGTTATAACGAAATGTCAATATGTGAGTATAGGATATGGTCTTGGGTGGAACCGAAACAACCTCCAATGCTATAGAATTTGCCATGGCAGAGATGATGAACAAGCCAGAGGTCATGAAAAAAGCACAACAAGAGTTAGAGATAGTAGTAGGCAAAGATAGAATAGTAGAAGAGTCTCACATAAACAAACTCCCCTATTTATAGGCCATACTAAAAGAGGTCCTCTGATTGCACCCTGTCCTCCCTTTCATGGTGCCTCACTACCCGAGCCAAACTTGCATTATCGGTGACTACACAATTCCAAAAGGCGCTCGGACTTTCATCAATGTATGGGCAATTCATAGGGACCCTTCGATCTAGGAAAACCCATTGGAGTTTCGTCTAGAGAGGTTTTTAGATGGAAAATGAGGGTACAGAGGAGTTGATTTTAATTATTTCCCATTTGGGTGCAGGAGAAGAATGTGTGCAGGCATAGCAATGGCTGAGAGGATGTTCTTGTTCTTATCGACTTCAATTTTGCACTTATTTGATTGGAAATTGCCTGAGGGAAAGAAATTAGACCTTTCAGAGAAGTTTGAGATTGTGTTGAAGAAAAGAGTGCCTCTCATGGCAATCCCAACACCTAGACTATCCAATCCTACACTTTACGAGTAAGCGAGAAACAACCATCGATCATCTGTTTGTTTCACTCTTTGTCTCATCTCTATCACATATTATCCATGTAACTAAAAACAAAGATTAGAAGAATATGGGACCGACAATAGTACAGAGAGTGAAATAAATGAATTCAACCTACTAGCAAAGTAAAAATGATATATTGTAATATTGGTTGCACTTTAAAAATCTAATGCAATTCTTTTTGTAATAATGCTATACTTAATTAAAAATTAAAATATAATAGCGTTATCTTGTTTGTCATTATTATTTTTTCTACATTGTTACCAAAACAAAGCACTGTGTTCTCTGGGCCATCAATTTTTTTGGTGTCTCTGATATTTTTCTTTTTTTCTTTTTTGATAAGAAAAGGCACTTCGATATATATCTTTCAAAGTGAAAATAAGGTCAAAAGAAATCAAAACTAGCTCATTTGTTTTGTTTTATTGGGTTCGTGAACTTAGACTAGGGACAAAATTGAATACAAATATTGCAGATATTTTTTTGAGCCAGTGCTTTCGGAAAATATGAAAATGCCAAAAGAAATCGACCCATTGAAAGGACTATTTCATTTGCTTTCAAAGACTTTTTTTCCTTATAATTTTGAACTGTTCATTACATTAAAAAAAAAAAAATTAATGAACTTACACGTGACAATTAACACATACTAATGAATTAATTCCCTTAACAAGTGGCGAGGTGAGGATGTGTAAATTAATACATAAACCAGAACAAATTCAAATATATAATTATATTTTAGTATTGTTATTTAAGGTTAAAAATTAGATTTAATTTTTAAATTCATTGATATGTGACAATTAATTAAGATATTAAAGGCTATTTCATTTTTAATTTTCAACCAATCATATCACTTACAAATCATTAGGTCTAAAAAATAAGTTTAGAAAGTAGACTTGTCATTTTTCATTATATTTTTGTAAAAATTGATAGTATTATATTTAGGATACTCAGACCATATATCTAAATTTATATTTTTGGGCTAAAAATAGACGCTCTAAAATATATTGTTCATAAAAACAAACTTAAATGGGATGACCAAAATAGTCATATGCATAAGATAAAGCTTGGGAGCTAGAAAATATCCCCCCCTAATCCCCCTAATGCCCAAAACGACGTCGTTTTGGACATTATTATTATTATTATTATTTTTCCTTCTTCTTCTTCGTCGAGTCTGAGCAGAGGTAGGAAGAGGGAGAGGGAGAGAAAGAGAAAGAGAGAGGGAGAGGGAGAGAGGAGGAGAGGATCGTCTCACCACTGCCGTTGCCTCGCCGCCGCCGATCATCGCAGCACCATCGCCGTCGCCATCGTCGTCACCTCCGGCCCTGCCTCCGCCTCCTCTCACTGTTATGGCCCCCTCCAGTCCACTCCTCCTCCTTCTTCCTTCCTCCTTCCTCCTCCTTCTCCCTCCTTCCTCCTTCCTTCTCCTCCTCCTCCTTCCCCTGCTTCTGAAAAAAAAAAAAAATTAAGGGGATTTGGGGGGATGCATTTTCGAGCTACGTAGCATGATCCCATATGCATATGTATAATATATAGACCAGTGACCCTTACAATTTCACTCATCTCTCTCTCTTCCCTCTCTCTCTCTCTCTCTCGCGTTCGTCGCTGCCCGTAGCCGCTCATCACCGTCGGCGATTTCGCACTCTGGCCCTCCATCTTTCCCTATTCGTTTTCGCCGATCAACGGTGGCGCTGCCGTTGTGGTTTCGCATCCGGCACTGTTGAGGTTGACTTCGCGGTCGGCGGAGACAACAGGGAGGAGTGAAGAAAGAAGCACCGCCGGGCTCTCCGCGGCTTCGCCACTGCTGCCTCCCCCCTCTCTCTCTCTTCCATCACTACGGCCGTCAGAGCTACGCCGCTCTTCGCTTCCGCTGACGTTAAATCTAGATCCAGATCTCTCCTCTTCCGACGACAACCTCCGACGACATCTAATTGATCTAGATGCTTGGAAAATCTTTAAAGATGCAAAGATCTTAGATGTATGATTGATTTTGATGACAATCTTGAAGCATTTGATTAGTTTCTAAAGATTTTCCAGGAATTTCAACAGATTTTCCAAGCATTTGTTAGCTTTTACATCTAGATCTTTACTTGTTCAAGCATTTGATGACAAATTGAGTACATCTTTGCAAAATCTTCATAGCTAGACCTTTACTTGTTCAATCTGTTTAAATTATAATTGTGTTAGCTTTACATCTAGATCATCAAAAAATCTAAATGTTTGGATATTTTTTTTACATCTAGTGCTATCTTTGTCTCCTGGAACTCCAAGACCTGGAAAGCTCAATGGCTCTAAAGAATATATTGACATATATATATATATCTGTTTGTGTGTGTATTGGCAGATAGGTTTAAAAAGATATATCTGTTTGTGTTTGTCTTTGTGTGATTTGTTGCTGTGTTGTTGCAGTAGATAATTCCAATAGATATAAAACAAATTTGTGAAATTTTAAACAGATAGATGAGATTTTGTATTTTTTAAATAGATGGATGAGAATTTTTTTCCCTTAAATTTTGTATTTTTGATGGTTTTTAATTTGTAGAGAATATTTGAAGAACATTTATGCTGATTTTCAGATGAGCTAAATTGTGATTCGTGAGTTAAATATTTGGAGAATATTTTGAGCTTGCTTTTCTATATGTTGATTTCGGATATGTAAAAACACTAAATTGTTATGAATCGTGATTATGTTGTAACCCTGCAATGTCTTCTCTCTAATATTGCCATTGTAATTGTGACATTGATGTTTGTTTTGGTAATTTGGTGGATACTAGAAAATGATTTGATATTGGGGCATTGTAATTGTGACATTGATGTTTGTTTTGGTAATTTGATGGGTGCTATAGAAAATGATTTGATGGCGGGTGTTAGAAAATAATTTGATAGCGACGTATCGTAATTGAGATATTGATGTTTGTTTTGGTAATTTGATGGGTGCTAGAAAATGATTTGATACTGGGGCTAGAAAATGATTTGATATTGGGGCATCGTAATTGTGATATTGATGTTTGTTTTAGTAATTTGGTGGGTGCTAGAAAATAATTTGATATTGGGACATAGTTGGAAATTTAATAGATATATTCGTTAATGTTTCACATTTTATGTATGAACAGATCTGAAGAGAAAAAAAAAATGATGTTAATGATGATGATTGTAATAGATAAACAAAAAATCTGACACATATTTTCAATAGATAGGCAAAAAATTAAACAGGCTGATAGAATTTAAGAAAAAAATTGAATAGATAGATAGAATTTAGGAGAAAAATTAACAGATCGGGAAAAAAATTGAACAGATAAATATAAATTTGAACAAATAGACATAAAATTTAAGTAGATAGATATAAATTTGAATAGATCGCCAACGAAAAGTCAGATAGATTAAAAAAAAAGTTAAGGGGTAAAATTAGAAACAAAATATCATTTAGGACTTCTCATCAAATTATTTCATAAAGTGTAAACTTCTCGTTAACAAAAAAACTATGCACTGGACTTGATATCTTACACTCTCTTTAAATTAAATTTATCACTAATTTTTCTCTTATATTTAATACTTTTTCAACAATTTAAAAAAAAATAATTGCTTGGTCAGAGTTTTCCAAAAACACTTTTTAAAAAATTCTACTTTTTTGTTTTTCGTATTTTTTTGTTTTTACTGAATTTTTTTAAATATTTTAAGCAATTTTTTATTTTTATTTTTTAGACATACCTAACATAAATATAGCTAAAAAGTAAAAAAATTGTAAAAAAAATCTTTTAAAATTCACTAAATACGAAAAATACAAAAATAAATACGAGAATTCAGTACATTTTTTAAAAAATATTTTTATGTATTTTTAAATTTTTTAAAATATTTTTCACAAATTTTTTACTTTTTAGATACATCTAAGTAAGATGCATTTAAAAAAGTTAAAAAAAAATGTTAAAAAATTTAAAAATATTCACTAAAAACCAAAAAACACAAAAATCAAAAAATTCAATTTTCAAAAAATTTAATCCAAAAAACTCAAACCAAACACACCTAATTACATGTGTTTTAGTCCTCTAAAACTAGTACTCTGGATCCATCTATATTGGCAATGTGTCACTGTTGTGACCATATCCTATTGTAACCCCGTGCCGTGATCAAAGATTGAGAATTGTGCCGTGCTGCTGGCTGTGTCTGTCTCATATCATTTTTTTGTTTCATGGTAGATGCAGATGGTACTTGAGTGTTGTGAGTTCAGAAAATGTGGGTTGAGTGGAAGTGAGTATATATTGTGTGATTCTAATTGTTTGTTATTGTTGCAGTCTCTTCGTAATTGGTGTGAGGATTGCTATATACCACTGTGGGTTGAGTTTGTGAGGAACAAATACCATCATTCCTATTATCCAAAGCGAGAGAATCTTCTAATGTTTACATATATCTGTATATATATATATATTTCTTATTGTTTTTGCAGGTGTCTAATCAGTTTCCCAGTGCATGGTGGAGACCATATATGTGGGTTGAGTGTTGTAAGGTTACATATTGTGTGCTATCTATCTATTGCCGAGTGGTGTGAGGTTATATATTGTGGGTTGAGTGATGTTAGTTCCCATATTACATATATCATTGTGGGGGCCGAATAAAATTAAATATATTCGGAGGCCGAATAGACTGAAGAGAGAAACCAAGTTGTGAATTATACGGCTCCATCACGGAGGGACAGAGGCTGAGTAACCAGATCAGCCAAATAGTCAGCTGTAGACTAGGCCGAAGTACGAAGAGTTAGCCGAATGAAGGAAGAAATGTGGGACCAACCGTCAACATCAATGACGACTATAAATAAGGAGAGTATCAGCTAACACAAGGTATGAGAGAATTAGTATGTTTCACTTAAGATACAAGCAACCAAGAGAGTATACACTGACTTATCCGTCGGAGTGCTAATTCCGGCACCTCCGACTGGAGTGTTCACTCATTTTCAAGTTGCTAGTTGAGGATCTTGAGCATCCTATTGAATTCAAAGAGTATTTCCAAACCACTTCTCTACAATTGGCACCGTCTGTGGAAATACTCTAGCACATCCATGGCTGGCATAACAGAAGATCCTTCGGCAGTCGCTGACAACCTTATACCACTAGTCGATACCACTCCAAGCACCATGCTGGGACTAGAAAACATTACTGTACGAAGAGCCTTGAACTTCGATTCAGCTGATGAAATAATGCAAGTGATAATGGATCAGGCAAAACAAAACGAACAGAGGTTGGAGAACATGATGGCTAAGAATGAGCGCCTTCGACATGATTTGGCCTTGGAGGTGGCAAAATCCCTACAAGCCACGTGCCAAGATCTTCCACAACCTCTGAGAAAGGATGGTCGACGACCTCGAGTTCGGAGATAAGATAGTGGCAGTGATTTTGACTCCTCATCCCTAAAACCCAAAAAGAAGGGGCGAGTCGAAGTCTCCAGTTCTTTTGAATGAAGTCTGCGTGCACGGAGTAAGAGAAGAAGAAATGATTCAGATGAAGAGGACCAACATGACCTCTTTGTGCGACGGATCGCAAAGGCAGTACTAACCAAAAAGTTCAAGGCTCCATCGTTCACCCTATACGACGGAAAATCGGATCCCACTAACCATATTCGTTATTATAAGTAAGCCATAACGCTGCATGCAGACGACGAGGCTCTCATGTGTCGAATATTTCTGAGCAGTTTGGGACCATTGGTTGTCAAATGGTATTATAAGTTGGAACCAGCGTCGATTAAAAGCTTCCATCAATTACAGAAATCCTTCAAGGCAAGATTCATCACCAATGAGGTCCAGTCGAAGCAAGCCGACTCTCTCTAGGCAATGCAAATCCAACTAGGGGAAATCTTACGAGCATATTCGGCATTATTGAGAATGCTTTAATCTTGTGGATGACGCTTGCAACGACTCCATGGCCATCACTGCCTTTAAAATGGGGTTGCATCCTAATAGTGCCCTCCGCAGTTCCTTGACTAGAAGGCCTCCTAAAACAGTCTGGTTGTTAATGAAGAAAGTCGAGGAATACTGCAAAGTGAAAGATGACGCCTTACGGGTTAAAGCCGGGAACAAGGCCAATAAGACGGCCTCATCAGAAATTGTTCAGCCGATAAATTTTGTACCATTGCGGAGCCCTAAACCATGAAATCAGACTAAGCGAGACAAAATGCAGGATTCGCGCTGATCAGATGACCAGTGTTCCCACCGAGCTAATGAACAACTTCAAGTGGATGGCAGGCACACAGACAAGAAATATACAGAGCTATCAGAGTCGATTGGCATGATTATGTCTAAAGTTCAACACCTTCCGTTCTTCAAATGGCCATCCAAAATGGTGGGACCTCCCGACACGAGGAGACATGATAGGCGGTGCGAATACCACAAGGACCACGATCATGATACCGAGAGCTGTTATACGTTGAAGGATCACCTTAAGAAATTGGTACAAGACGGTCGGCTTAAGCAATATGTCCGCAAAGGCAATGCAACCAAAACAATAGCTTTGAGGCAGGATTCACCTCTACTTAGCGTAATCCATATGATATACAACTTGCCGACGGTATCCGCGATTCATACAATTCAGTCGAATCTTGACCCCCAAAAGCAAGTCACACTAGCCAAACGGCCCCATGAAGCTCCGAGTATTACCTTTGACGATTCTAATTTGATCGGCGTAACCCTCCCCCACATCGATCTATTGGTCATCGAACTACGCGTAAGCCGATTCATCGTTAAACGTGTTCTTATTGACCAGGGGAGTACTTCAAAAGTCATGTACTACAAGACCTTCATCAAATTTGAGTTCACCGAGTCGGACCTATCTCCAGCTTATTATCTGTTATTCGGCTTCAACGCTAATCCAGAATACCCGTTGGGCAAAATCACACTACCAGTTTGAGCGGGCTCCTGAACAGTAAATGTGGAATTCTTGGTTGTCGAGCTACCTTTGCCGTATAATCTCATCATGGGATGAACTTGGCTACATGCCATGCACGCCGTACCAAGCACCTATCATCAACTGCTCCGCTTCCCGACTGAACGCGGCATTGAACAAATCCGTGGTTCCTAGAAATCGGCACAAGCATGTTATCTTCTTGCCGCAAAGGCATCAAGAGAGCTGGAAGTGAATTCTATTGAGGTGCCGGTTCAAGAGAGCCTTGACGATGTTGGACGGCTCCCAAATGAAAAGGCCACGGAAGCCTTGGATCGAGTTGAAATTGACAGGAATCCTGACAAGTTCTTCATGGTTAGCGCATCCTTGAATAAAATCGACAGGCAGCAGCTAATTACCTTCTTACTCGGCAACCTTGATGTATTTACATGGTCACCGTATGAGATGCCAAGGGTAGATCCATCTGTTTCTCAGCACCATTTAAATGTCGACCCCAAATGTAAGCCGATTATTCAGAAAAGCGGTCAGCCACAGAACACACAGCTGCCATTGTTGAAGAAGTTAACCGGTTGCTTGATGCTTGGACAATCCAGGAAGTGACCTATCCTACATGGTTGTCGAATACTGTGGTTGTAAAGAAGAAAAATGGGACTTGGCATGTCTGTGTGGACTTCATGGACTTAAATAAAGCTTGCCCCAAGGATTGTTTTCCTCTCTCCAGAATTGACCAACTCGTAAACGCCACGGCTCGTTATCAACGTATGAGCTTCCTCGATGCCTACAGAGGCTACCATCAAATTGTCATGCATCCGGAGGATCAAGACAAAATTGCATTCCTGACCCTAAGAGGAACCTATTGCTATAAGGTTATGCCTTTTGGGCTGAAGAATGCAGGGGCAACTTACCAAAGACTAGTTACTGCCATGTTCAAGGAGCAACTCGGCCGTATTATGGAAGTGTACATTGACATTATGGTGGTCAAATCCAAAGAAGAGAAAACTCATCTAGGCCATCTGGAAGAGACATTCGGCATTTTATGCAAGTACAAAATGAAGCTGAAGGCTTCCAAATGTGTATTTGGGATCGGATCCGGCTAATTCCTTGGCTACATTGTCAACCACCGAGGAATCGAAGCCAACCCTAGGAAAATCACAGCAATCCTGGAACTTGGCTCCCCTCGATTGGTGAAGGAGGTTCAAAAGTTAATGGGGATGGTCGTCGCACTTAACAGGTTCATCAGTCGTTCCACAGATCGCTGCCGACAATTCTTTCATACCCTACGGTAGGGTAAAGCTTTTGAATGGACCTCTGAGTGCAAAGCCGCTTTCAACGGTCTAAAGACTTACCTCCGATCAGTTCCACTCTTGACAACACCTTCAGCAGGTGACCCGCTGATTTTGTATCTGGCAGTTTCTGACCGGGCCGTCAGCGCAGTACTATTAAAAGAAGAGCTTGGGGAGTAGCGACCAGTGTATTATGTGAGCAAGGCAATGGTTGACGCCGAAACACGTTACCTTCCATTGGAAAAACTCATCTTAGCCCTCGTCATGACAGCAAGAAAACTGATGCATTACTTTCAGGGGCATACCATTGGGGTACTAACGGACTACCCCCTCTGGTCAGTACTCCGTAGTGCAGAAGCATCATGGTGCATTTCAAAATGGGCTCTTGAACTCGGCCAGTATGATATTCAGTTTCTTCCTAGAACCTCAATCAAGGGGCAAGTTCTTGTCGACTTTGTGGTTGAATTCACTAGGGTTCTTGCCGACTTCAAGTCTGATCAAACTCAACCTAAGCCGAACTCGAGAATTTATGTTGGGGACATTTGGTAGTTGTACTGTGATGGATCGTCCTGTGACGCCCCAAATTTACACTATTGGTTGCAGTCAAGGGAAAGTCACTAATGAGTACTATGGTCAATAACCAAGTAAGATCCCAGATCGCCGGAGGAGTAAAATTAGCCTCCCTTCTAAGTCTAGCTTTCTTAGGTAGCGCACTATATTTTTGACAGATCTTAAGAGGTATTGATACAAGGTCTTATAAACAATGTTAGGGGTTATATTGGTGTTAGAATATATGTACATAATAACCACGAATATCCTTAATTACAAAAGCTCGTTCCATTACATTACATCCTAAAAGAAAATTTAAATCTTCATATGAGCCTTACAAAATATCAAAAGGGAAATTTCTAACTTTTTTAAGATAGCCAAAAGTCTTTGAAGGTTTCCGGCTCGTCGTCTCCAGCTATAAGCTCGTCTTCGGCACCTGGCATGATACGCCATAAGTTTTGAATGCCTAGTAAACGCACACACACCCTATTCCTTTTTCCCAGTCCAATACACAAACACAAATATGACAACAAGTAATGAAGCATGATCTTCAACTAAACAAAAAAGGGTTACAAAGTTAGACGTTAGTAAACTAGAAATCCTCAAAAGAGATTTCGTCCTCCCAACCACAAGAATTGGACGCGAATTATTCGGTATGCCCCCTCTTTTGCTGCTTGGTTGCAGACCTTACCTCGGATGCCTACCAACGGTTATGTACCGCGTAGTGCCAACCGTAGGGCCTCAAAAGAGACGGTAATAATGGGCCTTGCTCAAATCCCTCCTCACACCAAATACCTAAGGTCCGAATACAACCGCTCCGTTCAAGGGTTTTGAAAACCACTTGCGCAAGACTTTAACTTCCAAATAGGGAACGCATCCCAACAATCCATACATAACACATTATCATCTTTTCATTATTCAAGTGATCAAAAACCCAATACCATCCCAATTAAGTTTTTCGTTGAGTTAAATGTTTTAAATTAAGGTTAGACCAACTTAACAAGATAGTAATATCTATGTAAGCATGCATCATTAAAATGAAGAAGATAAGGAACATAACCATAACACATGCAATATCATACTAAGACATGATCATAAACTAATAAGCATATTCATGAACACAAGAGCATAAAACACCCATGCAAAACTAAATTTTCAGATTCAGTACCATTTAAAGATTAAAATAAAAAGGGCTATTTTAGATTTTTACCGAACCCGGCCTTCCTATGGTTCATAGAGAATTTAATCTAATTTCCAGAACATATTTCGGAAATGGGATAGCTTTTCTAGATTTTTAGTTATTTAAGAAACACTCCAGTGCTATCCAGATTCGTCGACTGTTGCAGAAATTTGATTTTCTTTCAAACCGCTCACTTTTTTTCAATGAAACCCATTTTCCTTGAAAACTAACTTCTTAAGGAAGATTTTGGCATAAAATTGAGATCCAGAATATTTTTCTACATTTTTCTAAAATTTTTGAAAGTTGGCTGTAAAAACAGAATTTTTAATGCACAATACTCAAATACAAGAGGATTTGTGAGAAGAGAGATCCACTAAGGGAAATTTTTCTTTATTTTTTTTGTGTGATGAAAACATGCTAAATAATAGATATTAGACTCAGAAATTTATCTTGAAGGTGTGCCTTTGGAAAGTTTGAGAGATTGATATGAAAAAGATAGTTTTGTACCGATTAAGGGAAACTACAAGAAGAGTAGAATCATGGCTCAACTCCTTTCATTTTTAACACAAGGAAATCATTAAAACACATCTGAAAACAATGTTTAGAACCCTTAAGAGCATGTATTTGAAAAAGGAAAATGAAAGAGAGAGTTGTGTTATGGCTTACTTGCTAGGCTAGGCCAAGTTGAACAAGATTGCTCTCCTCTTCCTTCCTTTCCCTCTCAAGACTTTTCTCTTGCTCTCCTTTCTCTCCTCTAGGCCGAATGTAGGTGTGTGTGTGTTGTTTGTGTATGCTATGCTAAGTGGGTGGTTGTATATATAGGCAAATTTGGTGTGAAAAGACACAAAGGCCCATTAGTTGGAATTGGATTAAAAAGTTTGGATTTACTTGGAGTCTAATGGAATAGGGAGTGATTAGGGGACTTAATTATGTGATTAGACATGATTTAGTTAGTCTCTAGTTGGAATGGAACTAGGTTGGGGACAAAATCCTTAGATTTTGGGGTACTTGGTACTTTTGCTTCTAGATTGCCATGATTACAAGCCTTGAAAATTGATTCCTCACACTCTCCTAGGTTGGCCGGCCATGGGGAAGGGAAATGGGGTATATTTTATTCAATATGTAAGTATTATGGATATATTCCCAATGTATATATAGATCTACAAATTGATTTGGTAGTACTATAGTATAAAAAGTACATGTACTAGTTTGGGGCAAATCTTGAAATTAATAAAAAAAGTGAGGACTTGGAATTAAACTTATGTATTGGAACCTTATTTATGTAAAATTAAATTAAATTAGGCTAAGGAATCTAATTTGGCTAGGATATTTCTATTCCGAAAAAAAAAATGCTAACCGACAAGATTCGAAATAATTTAAGAAACTGAGGGGCTTTTAAGGAAATAATTCAAACGTAAGGGTTTTTAAAGAAAATACATTTTTTAGGGGCTTTACACGTCCAATCAACGCGGCAGTGGGCGGGCATAGTGATCATGGCTCCCGACGGGGCAATAATCGAGCAGGCTGTCAAACTGGGCTTCGATGCATCGAACAACGAAGCCGAATACGAAGCATTGTTAACCGGCTTACGGAATGCACATCTCCTTGGTGCTCGGTGCCTGCTTATCTTTTGTGATTCAAAGCTAGTCATCAACCAATTGAAAGGGGAATACGCAGCCAAAAATGACCGAATGGCAGCTTACATGAAAATGACGAACTCTTTGCTGGAAAAATTCGACCACCATGAACTAATTCAAATAACCCAGGATCAGAACACATATGCAGATGCCCTGGCCTGCCTAGCCTCTGCCATCAACTCAGAAATCAAACGGAGAATTGAAGTGGGATTTATCCCTGAGCCGAGCATTGCCCCCTCAAAGTCAATTCAAGTTAATGTTATAGAATCAGGTCCAAGCTGGATGGACCCTATCATTGCATTCCTATCTTCTGAACAGCTCCTGACGAAAAAGAAAGAAGCACACAAACTACGAAACAAAGCCATGCGATATTACTTGGATCCACAAGAAAAGCTCTACAAAAAATCCCTTTCTGGTCCATATCTAGAATGTGTTCATCCAGATAAAGTCGAAGAACTCCTGACTAAAATATATGAAGGTAGTTGTGGTGCCCATTCCGGCGGGCATTCTTTGGCTCATTGAGCTGTGACACAAGGGTATTATTAGCCGACAATGAGAGCTGATGCCCAGAATTATGTCAAGAAATGTGAATAGTGCCAAAAGTTTTCCCCTTTAACCCATTTTCCTGCCGAAGAATTGAGCTCTATCACCAGCCCTTAGCCGTTCACCCAGTGGGGACTTGACATCGTCGGACCATTACCTCGTGCCTCGGGTAACAAGCGATTTTTGATTGTTGCGACAGACTACTTCACAAAATGGGTCGAAGCGGAGTCACTAACCCATATTCGAGATACTGATGTTAAGCGCTTTGTATGGAGAAATATCATAACACGATTCGGCATTCCAAGAGTGCTTATTTCAGACAACGTCACCCAGTTTGATTGTGGCGTCTGCTGGGAGCTGTGCAGTAAGTATGGTATCCGGCTTTATTTCTCCACGTCGGCTTACCCTCAAAGCAATGGTCAAGCCAAAGCTTCTAACAAATCGATTTTGGACGGCATCAAGAAGAGGTTAGAGAAAGCTAAAGGGAGATGGGTCGAGGAATTGCCGAGTGTGCTATGGGCTCATCGCACTACGCCGAGGCGATCTACTAGGGAAACGTCGTTTGCTCTATGCTTTGGAACCCAGGCAATCATCTCCTTGGAGATCGGCCTCCCAACCTTGAAATCAAAAGTTTTTGACATGGGCCGAAATGACATGCTGTTGGCCTTGGATTTGGCTCTGATTGAAGAATAACGAGACCGTGCCCTTGCGTCCATGGCACGGTATCAGCAACAGCTTGCTAAGTCGTATAATCAACGTGTTTAGCTACACTGCTATGCACCAGGAGAATTGGTCCTCAAGAAAGTACTTCCGACTACCAAGAATTCGGTTGATGGAAAATTGGATCCTAACTGGGACGGCCTCTATCAGATTGATTTAATAGCGGGTACAAGGGCATATCGACTCAAAGACATGTCTGGGAGAAGTCTGCCACGTCCTTGGAATTCCACGCATTTACGTAAATTTTATCATTAACCCGGCATGTGGGGCATGATGACTTGTTTTGAATGTTCGCTGTGTATAGCTTTCACTTTTACAATGAAAAAGACTTCTTGTCTCAGTATATTGAATTTTAGTTCGAAGTAAAAGCCTCTGAAGTCGGAGCCCCATCCGTGAATGACACGTTTGAGCCAAATAAGCCTCCGGATTCGGAGTGCCCTTCGTGGATGTCACGATTGGCCAAGTAAAAGCCTCTGAATTCGAAGCCCCATCCGTGAATGACACGTTTGGGCCGAATAAGCCTTCGGATTCGGAGCGCCCTTCATGGATGCCACGATTGGCCAAGTAAAAGCCTCTGGATTTGGAGCGCCCTTCGTGGATGTCACGATTGGCCAAGTAAAAGCCTTCGAATTCGAAGCCCCATCCATGAATGACACGATTGGCCAAGTAAAAGCCTCTAAATTCGGAGCCCCATCCGTGAATGACATGCTTGGGCCGAATAAGCCTTCGGATTCAGAGCGCCCTTCATGGATGTCACGATTGGTTAAGTAACAGCCTCGACCGATTGCCCCATCCGTGAATGATACGTTTGGGCCGAATAATCCTCCGGATTCGGAGCGCCTTTTGTAGATGCCACGATTGGCCAAGTAAAAGCCTCAGAATACGGAGCCCCATCCGTGAATGCCACGTTTAGGCCGAATAAGCCTCCGGATTCGGAGAGTCCTTCGTGGATGTCATGATTGGCCAAGTAAAAGCCTCCGAATTCGGAGCCCTATCCGTGAATGACACGTTTGGGCCAAATAAGCCTCCGGATTCAGAGTGCCCTTCGTGGATGCCACGATTGGCCAAGTAAAAGCCTCCAATTAACAAGCATGAATATTCTGATTAATAAGCATCAACGCAGTTGAAGGATGGAAGATGATTCTTAACATGTTTAAACATAAACTAAAACAACATGCAAACTTTTAAGATAATATGTTTTATTGAATTAATCGTTAATACATAATTCGTTCCCAATTTATGTTAGAGCGATACAATATATTTAATTTTATTCGGCGTCCCCCTCGTCATCGCTCTTCTCGACTTCGAAGGCCGCAAAAGGAAAATAACGACTCTGGTATAACGGTGACGCCGAATCAACGCTTGCTACCCAGAGAGACTCTGTGGCTTGGAGAGCCTTGATCCATCCATGTTTGAATCCACAGTTCTCACATTGGCAGACCTCCTCGGCGAGCTTTTCTTTCGTCTTCTCTATCCCAACTTTTCGGCCTGTATGGAAGCCTTGTTTATAAGCCCGGGACCTCGCAGCCTCTATTGCAAACATGCTTGCCGTGTCGTGATCGGCAATCGTGTGACTTATAAGACGCTGGGTCACCATTTCCTCTATAATCGGGTTAGCTAGGCCGGCCGACTGAGTTTCGGCGGCTTTGACTTTTGATAACTCCCACTCGGCTTTCTCCGCGCGGGCCTCTAACTACGAATGTGTTCATCTTTCTTTTCAATCTCTCGCCGCGCGGCACGAAGGCGTATGCCGATCTCGTAAGTGGTGTATAGCCCTTTCACCGCTCTGTGAACGCCCTCTTGAAACACTTCAAAATCTTGTCAACCAATCATCGACTGTTGGACCTCCGGTGGAAAAATATGTCGTGCAAATTCGACTGCCACACTTGGATCTCGGATGATCGAATTTGCTTCCGTCATCGGTTTGTTCCCGATGAAGACTGAAAAACTCAACGGGCGCGGTGGCCCACTGGCTTCGCTTCGTGAATGGAGGAAGTTCCCCCGCTGTCACTTCTCCCTTCTAGGCGACCTGCTTCGACGACGAGGAGAGTGACGCCTCTCCCGTTCTTTAGACGCCCTAGTTCCCGTTCGCGATGGTTCCCCACCTCGATTCATCGCTGAGTCCAGCTCAGCCAGTGTCCTACCCTCTCCTTTGCTATTAAAGATTAGTCTACCTGACATTCACACTTAGCTAACCTTCTTCGACAGACTGGTTTGAGTTGAACCTTAGCACGCTAATGGGACCTACGCACGCGCCTGGCGACTTCCATTTTATTAACCACAGATGCACCGCTCCCAAAGCGGTACCTTCAACGTTGCCCAAGTCAAATCATAAATGACTGTTAATCGATGGAAACGTTCACTAATCCACTGGGATAGGGCATGTTAATTAATCTATTTGGCCTCATGTAAGCTTTTATGCCAAATAGGCAATTTGCTGACCAATTCATGAATGGCCGCTAATCACTATCCACCATTAATTTGTTGGGGAAAGGTTAGATTCATCAATCCATTCGGCCCAAATATCCATGATGCCCTAGCAAAGTTTTGAACTTTTGTTTTTAGGCGGTTTCGTTCAAACTTGTTGGGGGCAGGGGCAGATTCATCAATCCATTCGGCCCAAATATCCATGGTGCCCTAGCAGAGTTTTGAATTGTCGTTTTTAGGCGGTTTCGTTCAAACTTGCTGGGGCAGGGGCAGATTCATCAATCAATTCAGTCCAAATATCCATGGTGCCCCAGCAGAGTTTTAAACTGTCGTTTTTAGGCAGTTTCGTTCAAACTTGCTGGGGCAAGGGCAGATTCATCAATCTATTCGGTTTAAATTCAGAGCTAGCTGAATATCCTTAGTGCCCCAGCAGACTTTTTACCTGCTATTTTTAGGTCTTATTCATTAATTCAGCGATCTTGTTCATCGACTTGCTGAGGCAAGGGCAGACGTATCAATCTATTCGGCTTAAATATCAGAGCTAGCTGAATATCCTTGGTGCCCTAGCAGAGTTTTTACCTGCCGTTTTTAGGTCTTATTCATTAATTCGGCGATCTTGTTCATTGAGTTGCTAAGGTAAGGGCAGACGCATCAATCTATTCGGCCTAAATATTAGAGCTCCTAGCTGAATATCCTTGGTGCCCAATGAGTTTTGACCCGTCGTTTTTAGATCTTATTAATTGATTTGGCAATTTTGTTGGTCCTTTGCATCAACCTACCAGGGCAAGGGCATATGCACTAATATATTCAGCTAAGTTGCAGTGTTATAGAGTTATTCGTGAGTTGGATTAATTCTACAGTTCATTTCATGATTTTATATCTTACTTAGCCGTTTACGAGCACATTCATCAGGCAGAAAGACAAAAGTAATTTTCATTCATAAACTGAGCACAAACAAAAGTCATCTTACAAATGAAAACTACCTTACATCAGCTTCTCAAAAAGCCTAATAAATCTAACAAAACCTACGTATATACAATATCAAAAACAGAATGAAAAAATACTTGACTATAGGTCTGTCTTCAGGGTCAGACACTAGCGGCTCAATGTTTACCTGCTCGTACGGAATCGACTGATCTGATACCATGTTAGCGGCAGCCAAGGCTTTGAGCCAGCCGTGTTTGAACCCCTTATTTTCAAATTTCGGCACTTTATCTACATAGTCCGCCAAGGCAGTATCTTTGCCTTTCTAGAATGACTTGGAAATCTCAAACTCGGCATTTGCCAACGCCCTCTTTGACTCTTCCAAGTCAGCCTCCATCTTGGCAATTATCTCTCTAGCAGACTTGAGCGCTTCCTCATTAGCATTTGCCCTTCCTTCGGCGGCCACTCTCAATTCGTCGGCAGTCTTGGCCTTATTTTCTTCGGCATCGGCCCTAGCACTCTCTGTCGCCGCTTTTATGGCCTCAGACTCGGCTCAGAGAGAGGCCTCTGCTGCCTTAAGCCTCTTGTTTTCCAACTTGGCTGTAAGAAAGCTGATCTGTTCGATAGTGTCGTGTTGGCGACGACCAATTTCAGCTATCCTCCCCGCCGCCTGTAGAACAAGGAATCAATAAGCTAACATGAACTTCCCTTTGGGTTAACACTCGCAAAATTATAAAGGGGCTCTTACCAATATCGCCGATTGGGCGGCTAATGCGATGGCCAGAAGATCGACCTCTGCCTTAAAGGCTACTCTGTCAACTGACAGAGAAATGGAAGACGCCAAGCTCAAGGCCACGACTGGGTCTCTTATGGCCGATGCATCATAGGCAACCGGCATGTGCTTTATCCTTGGTTATATTGTAAATGGCACAACCAAGTCAGATTCGTCCATACGTGGCCATTTATCAATTGGTTCTTCTGAAGAATCCTCCTCGTGGATGGCCGAGCATTTTTCCCCCTTTTGCTCTGTTACTTGACCCTTTTGTTGATCAACAGTGGGTTCCGTTTTGACCACTGCGGTCTCAACCTCCTCAATAGGAGCAGGTGGAATTTCTTCCCTAGCGTCGGGTGGAGGGGGTGGAGGTTGGTTTCGCTCGGTTTCGGCCTTCCTACGCGCAGCCATACACTTGACGTTTTTCTGTTTGGCCAATTGAGTGAGCGACTCGCCAGCCATGTTGTCAGGGTACAAGCCAGGTAGGTCCCCTAAGTCGGTAAAAATATCCTCGAAGGACGTCACTCGGTCGGAAGTGGATGGAGGATTGAAGTCGGCTTCCTTAAAAGTAAAATTTAGTGCTGCGTCAACCTCCTCCTCTAGTACGTCGGACCCATCCAAAGATGGCTGATTCTGCTCCTCAACGACTACTTCGGCAACTTGTTCGGCCGTCGGCTCTGAATCTGAATCCTCAAAACCGATTTGCCTAAGATTCTTGAAGCTCGAAGAAATAAGTGCCGTAAGGTGCTGTTCGCCCCTTGGAATCGGAATATGTTCTGCCGTTGAAAAAGTGATATAGGTCGGCTCGTATTGCAGAAGAATGTGGGCCGCCCTCCCTTGTCTTTGGAGATTCAGACGGCCAACGAACTGGAGTACCGTTCTGATCTCTGCAAGTACGGCGTCGTCAGTCGAAACTAGAACTTTCTTCAAGTTGTTTCTTGCACAATTAAAACAGTAAATACATGGAATTTGAATAGAAAATATTTAGTAAAGATTCATGGGAGATTAAACGGCCACCTGGTTCGCCCCTTTCACCTGGGCACCGAATTTTGACGATCTTCGCCCTCGCTGAATTCCCATTTTCTATGGACCACAACCATAACATCGTCAACTCGCTTACTAGAGCTGGCAAGCATAGTGACCAAGTGATGGTCGGTGTCCTTGGCCCTGAGAAAGTAGCGCCCCTGCCGTCCAGAGGATTTAGCCAAGGCATAGCAATGCCAAATGGCAGGGACTCTAAGGTTAAGCCTAAAGCACCGGTTTAGTTCTACAATACCCATTATTATTCAGAAAAAGTTTACGTTTGGCTGAGAAGGGATTAAATCCCAATAAAGAAGGACAACCCTTAAAAGTGGATGAAGGGGGAAACGGACTCCGCCCTCCGTGATCGACAAGTGAGGAAAGACGATTGTACTCTCATCAGTCCTCTCTGTGTCAATTATGTTATCTGCTGAAAGTGACAGATGAACGTCGTCGGGGATAGAAAAGTGGCGACAGAAACCAAAAACTCGCTCCGTAGAAAGAAGGGCTCCCAACTGTCTAGCCATCATAGCATGAAAAACAGACACTCTACACAGCAAGCAAACAAGGAAAAAGGAGTCGAGATGGAAGAAAGAGAAACTTACAAAAAATGAGGAAGACAATGGAGAGCGGAAAAAAGTTACAGAAGGCGAGAAGCGATGGAGTTGAACTGACAGGCAACAAGAAACCTTGAGCATTCAAGAAAGAACATACAGACGAAAAGACAACATGATTTCAAATCGTATTAAATGAATGAAGTGTACGAAGGGCATGAAACCGTAATGATGCTCAAAAGTAGTAGGTGTCCTGACGCTTGCATTGGAGTAAGGGATACCACCGTATTTTCTGACTCTTTAGGTCCAAGGACCAAACATGTCGACTAACTGACGTTAATAGGATGTTTAGGGGGCAATTGTGGGGGTCGAATAAAATTAAATATATTCGGAGGCCTAATAGACTGAAGAGATAAACCAAGTTGTGAATTATACGACTCCATTACGGAGGGACAGAGGCCGAGTAAACAGATCAGCCGAATAGTCAGTTGTAGACCAGGCCGAAGTATGAAGAGTTAGTCGAATGAAGGATTATTCATTGGAAGAAAGGTGGGACCAACTGTCAACATCAAGGACGACTATAAATAAGGAGAGTATCAGCTAACACAAGGTATGAGAGAATTAGTATGTTTAACTTAAGATACAAGCAACCAAGAAAGTATACACTGACTTATCCGTTGGAGTGCTAATTCCGGCACCCTCGACCGGAGTGTTCATTCCTTTTCAGGTTACTAACTGAGGATTTCGAGCGTCCTATTGGATCCAAAGAGTATTTCCAAACCACTTCTCCACAATCATACTATTGTATCTTGAGCATATGCAGTTCTCTGTTTGGCTGTTCTCATTTTATCTTCATACTTGGACAGGTTTTACTAATCATCCGAGTTTGTGGATGAGTGTTGTAGCTACTGTGGATGCTGGCAGATCTATAGTTTTCTAGATGCTAGTAGTATGCAATTTGGTGAATTTTTGGACCCATTTGTGGAAAATGCTTGTATTCAAACTGTATAATTTTGCTGGTTTTGCCTACCCTTACGGGCTGTGCAAAGGAAATCTATTTGCCTCCTTTTTGTACCAGGTTCTTGTGGTTGCAGCATGTGTTCATGGTCCTCATATTGTCTGTATAAGTCCCCTAAACCTGTTTAAAGTACCACAACCTGGTTAGGGGAAGCATGGTGTTAAGCTTAGTGATTGTTGGAATACATGGAAGCGGTCTATGCATCAGATTTTGGAAGTATGATAAATTCGATGTATGGCTGCTAGAAGCATTTTTTTTGGGTTGAAGAGGATGTATTCTCTTGACATGTATATATCTGTTTAGAACTTGGGTAACTTCTAAAGCTTTTGGGGACTTTTTTAGCGAGTTGTGTAGGGTTATTTGTTCTCTTTTCTTTAGGCTACTATCTGCTTATATGTATGTTCATGGTCTTCATGTTCTCCATGGGGCCCATGAACATATTTGTGACAACCCTCACCTCTGATTAGTGCTAATTTCTAATTAAGCATGATAAGTAATTGAACAAACTGAAATTCTGAACTGAATGCATGAGTATATTGCTTTACTTGCATTTCTATCTGTTTTCAATTTGATTGATCTGTTCATGTTTTAAGTTTCAAACTATAAATTGAAGGTTTTATCGATGGCCGAATCTGAAATTGATTGGTATTTTATGCTAATTAGAATTTATGTGATTTTATGATAGATTTAATTGAAATGTGATTTGGTATGATTAAATTAGATTAAACAATGTTAATTGCATTAGTTTGCTTTTATTACTATATTGCCATTAGTGGGCCACTTTTTGTACCATTATTTGGAACTCAATTCATATCATTTGATGCACCATTATTCAGTCATTTTCTTAGACCCAACCGAGAGAGAGAGGGAGAGTAGGAGAAATTGGTTTCATCAAGAGTTTTGCTTGGAAACCTAGAAGATTTGAAGGGAATTTGCAAAATTGAGCTTGTATACTATGAATTCAAGACCTAAGGTAGAGATTTCATCCTCTCATTTGTACATTTGAGTTATTCTTGCATGGTTCATGGGATTAATGGAGGTTAGAGTCAAATATTGGTTAAAAGTATTGAATTGAGGCTTAATTCATACATGCATGTACATATTCTTGAATTTTGAGGTTGTTCTTCATGAATTTCCACATGCATGTTCATGTTTATGTTATAGTCCATGAATTCACCATAGTTTAGAGCCTAATCTTGCATTTGATCAAGTTTTAGAGCACTAGAGTTTATAAGAGTTCATGCATGTTATGTTTTTACATGATTCATGAAAACTTCTTTGAAATGGTGTGCAATTGACTCACCCTTGGGTTTTGATTTTACAAATTGATCTTCAAAATATGTTATATTGTTGGTTTCCAAGTGTTTTCTAGAATATGGGCCCAAAAAGTTGAGTTTTGAGGTGTTGAATGCTTGGTTTGAGCTTGGGAGGCAAATCTGGAAATTCCAGATTTTGGCTTCCATGCTCGAGCGAAGGATTCCACGCTTGAGCGACCGTCTTTTGTTCAGAGCTCCGCTCGAGCGAAAGAATGCTCATTTGCGCATAGATTGCAAGCTCTCAGATTTTTGGTGCACGCAGATGCACGCTCGAGCGACGAGACCTACGCTCGAGCAAAGAATGTGTCTTACGCTCGAGCGAGCATCGAACGAGCATCGTCGTGATTTTCAACATCCAAAGACTTTTGCATTTTCTGCACCGCTTGAGTGATGAAGTCCATGCTCGAGCGACCCCACTGTTTTGACAAGCTCGCTCGAGCGAAGAAAGCCACGCTCGAGCGAGACCCCTATTTTTTGAAAATTTGAAAAGTGTTTTAAAGTGCATCTTTGCATCCTCATTCCATCCTAGGCATTCCTAGGCCTAGTTTAAGGCATCTTAATGAGGATAATGTTGTAAAACCACACCAAGTCAAGATAGGGGCAAAGATGTTAATCCCAAGTGTGTAACTTAGTGTGTGTTCGTTCTGCTTCTGTGTAAGGTTGGCATCCGAGGATGCTCATTAGCTTGCCTATAGTCCAGTGCTCTATGAGTAATAATGTTGTAAAGATATGTTCAATGATGATTATTTTTTGAACAATTAACTGCACTATTTTCTGAAGTGATACTGTTTACTGAATGAATGATGTCCTATTTATGAACTGTACTCGTGGCATCCATAGCAAATTATCATATCGCATCATTCTTCAGAATCGCCACAGAGATCTGTCGGTTCCAATATTTGGAACCAATATCAGATATTGTTTTGATGGCCATCAATATCGCTTGGTCTCATTAAGACTTCTTTATCTTGTTTGTTATTGGATGTACCACATATAACTGATATGACTCATTTGTTACTGAGAGGATATTCATTCTTAACCTCTTTATGCATTTGTTATTCATTGGGCTTTAGCTCCTTTGTTTGTATTTATATGTAGGTGTTCAGGTACCGTATCAATGCTAGGAGCGTCAGGTTAAGCCCCAGTTTTGTCAAGCCAACCATTATGCCTCACTTCGAGGTTCCAGTCCATCAAGCTAAGGCTGTTTTTAGGGTGTCTCAGTCTCACCCTTCCGTCTCTGTTTTGTAATAAATGTTTAGACTTGACTGTATAGTTATCAAAAAGGGATTTGGTCTTTGGCGGGGTTGTTTGTACATATATGTTTGTGCATATGTTGTATGTATGTTTGGTTATCCATGTGGCATGTTTGTAAAAGGTCTTTTCATATTCAAATTGTCACAGCTCATTGGACATCTTTTGTTTACTGTTTTGGCTTCCGCTAGCCCCTTACTCTGTATTACGGTCATTACTGTTAAGCAGGCCTTTGGTAATCACGGATTACTGGCCGGTTACGATGCTGAACAAATAGGGGCGGGTTTGGGTTGTGACAGAGTGGTATCAGAGTGATATCAACCCACGAGTTATACCGCACACACGTGTCCAAAGAAGCTATAGGATGTCCTAGAAAAGTGAATAGGGCATTGCATGAGCATTGAAAAAGTGTCTGTGGTCATGGTATGAATATATGTGCTAACGTGCTAATGTGTTTAAGTAAGCAATTCCTATCTTTATTATTATTGTATTACATATAGTGAAATGGACAATGCAAGGAATGCTGATGAAACAGAATCATCTGATGCCAGAATGGTAAGATTAGAAAGAACGGTTGAACTATTGACTGAGGCCTTGAGGCTACAACAGAATCCACAGCCCCCACTTCCTCCAGTTCAACCAGAGCAAAATGTTAATGAGGATATAATTTCCTTGACACAGAAGTTCAGTAAAATGAAATCACCATCATTTCAAGGAGGCCTTGAACTGTTAAAGGCCGAAGCATGGGTTCTGGAAACAGAGAAATTATTTGAAGTGTTTCCGTGTTCCGAAGCACACAAGGTATTGCTGGCTGCCTTTACTTTACAAGAAGAGGCCAGAAGGTGGTGGATGCTTGTTTGTGACACCAACACTACTTTGACTTGGGCTCAATTTAAAGAAGCCTTCTTTGAAAAACACTTTCCTCAATGTGTCAGGGATTGCAAAGTGACTGAGTTTGAACAGTTGAAACAAGGTACTATGTCAGTGGCAGAGTATGAATCAAAGTTTACTAAACTCGCCAGATATGCGCCACATATGGTGGACACTGATTACAAAAAGGCCAGGAAGTTTAAAGGAGGCCTTAATGTAGAGATACTTGACAGAATTAATGTGTTGAAGTTACTGAAATATGTGGATGTTCTTAACCGGGCGATAATAGCTAAGTCGAACATCGAGGCATTAAAACAGACCGAAACACCAGCGACTGAATGGCATGGTAAGAGAAGGGGTTTTAAGTTTACGAAAGGCCGAAGCAGTCCATTGAACAAAAAGCAAAATACAGGGTCAACAACAAGTTCTAGTTAGGGAAACAATTCCATACCACCCTGCTCTGAATGTAGAAAAAGGCATAAGGGGGTTTGCTATAAAATCTCTGGTGCTTGTTATAGGCGTGGCAAAGTGGGTCATATGGTTAAAGATTGCCCTTCTACTTCTCAAGGCAATAGTAAAGCTACAGCTACAGCTAGCGCAACAGCATCAACTGTTGCATCGAAACCCAATCCCGAAGCTCCCGGAAAGGAGCCTCTAAGGCAAGGCCGAGTGTTCGCACTTGTACCGGGAGATGTGTAGAATACCGAGACCGTTGTGTCAGGTATACTCTCAATCTATACTCAAAATGCTTATGTTCTGATTGATTCGGGGTCTACACATTCATATGTCTCGTATGCTTTTTTGCAAAAACTAAATAGACCACTAGAACCTATGAATTATTTGTTAGCTGTATCTTCACTTGTTGGGGGATCCATGACTTGTGCTTATATGTACCCTGCATATGAAATTATTGTTGGGGATGTGCATTTGTATATTGATTTACTGCCTTTGAATATCGATCATTTCGACGTGATATTGGGCATGGACTGGTTAACAAAATATCATGCTACCATAGACTGTGTAACAAAAAAAGTTATTTTCCGTCCACCTGGATTGCCTAAATTTGTATTTAACGGAGTTGGTGTAGTGCCTCCCCCATATCTGATTTCGTCTATGAAAGCTTTTAAACTGATTAAGAAAGGATGTAAAGGGTATCTATGTTGTATATTGATCAGACTACCGATGCTAAAGCTAATGTGGAAAGTATTCCTATAGTCAGAAAATTCTCAGATGTTTTTCCAGATGATTTGCCAGGGGATTTGATTGACAGGGACATTGAGTTCACCATTGATGTGATTTCGGGTACACAGCCAGTTTCCAAAGCTCTGTACAGAATGGCACCTACCGAACTGAAAGAATTGAAAATTCAGCTGCAAGAACTATTGGATAAGAAGTTCATCAGGCCTAGTACTTCGCTATGGAGCGCTCCAGTTTTGTTTGTGAAAAAGAAAGACGGCTCATTGAGATTTTGCATTGATTACCGTGAACTGAACAAGGTAACAGTGAAAAACAAGTACCCACTGCCTCATATTGATGATTTAACTGACCAGTTACAGGGTGCTCAGGTCTTTTAAAAAATTGACCTTAGATCCAGATACCACAAGTTGAAAGTCAAACCAGAGGACATTGAAAAGACTGCCTTTCGAACGAGGTATGGACATTACGAATTCCTTGTTATGCCTTTCGGAGTTACTAATGCACCTGCTGCATTTATGGACTTTATGAATAGAATTTTCAAACCATTCCTCGATGAATTTGTAGTTGTTTTTATAGATGACATTTTGATTTATTCCAAAAGCACGAAAGAACATGAACACCATTTGAACATTGTCTTACAGACCTTAAGAGAACAGAAATTGTATGCAAAACTAACGAAGTGTGAATTTTGGATAGACAATGTAATGTTTTTGGGACATGTGATCAGTAAGGATGGCATTTCAGTTGACCCACAGAAGATTGAAGCAGTAGTGAATTGGCCTAGACCGTCTAATGTTACTGAAGTCCGAAGTTTCTTAGGTTTAGCCGGATACTACAGAAGATTTGTGAAGGACTTCTCCAAAATTGCCCTACCATGGACTCAGTTGACTCAAAAAGGGATATCATTTGACTAGACTGACCAGAGAGAATCATCTTTTCAAGAGTTAAAGACTCGACTTGTGACTGGACCAATTCTTACCCTACCCTCAGGTATGGATGGATTTACCATATTTGGTGATGCTTCTTATAAGGGTTTGGGATGTGTCTTAATGCAGAATGGTAAAGTTATTGCATATGCTTCCCGACAACTGAGACCGCATGAGAAAAATTATCCGACCCACGACTTAGAACTTGCTGCAGTAGTGTTTGCATTGAAAATTTGGCATCACTATCTTTATGGGGCAACATGTGAGGTGTACACAGGCCACAAGAGTTTGAAATACTTCTTCACACAGAAAGAATTGAACATGAGGCAGCGGAGATAGTTAGAACTGATAAAAGATTATGACTTGCAAATTTTGTACCATCCGGGGAAAGTTAACACCGTTTTCGATGCACTGAGTCGGAAATCAGTTGGAAATTTAGCCTGTTTACTCACCGGGTAGAAAGAATTGCTATATAACCTTGAAAAATTGGAAGTTGAGATTGTTTTGCGCGAACAAGGTGGAACCTTAGCCGCTATTTCTGCTCAACCGGGACTGATTGAGGAGATTAAAGAGAAACAGCAACATGATGACTTTTTGAAAAAGGTCATTGATGAACAGGAGTCCAAACCAAGGCTGGACTTTAAATTTGAGAACAATGTGTTGAAATTCTAAGGAAGGTTATGTGTATCAAATGATTCTGAATTGAAAAGACGAATTCTGCAAGAGAGCCACAATTCGAAACTGTCTATCCATCCAGGAAATGCGAAAATGTACCAAGACTTGAAATTGAATTTCTAGTGGCCGGGAATGAAGAAAGAGATTGCTGATTTTGTATCGAAATGTCTTCATTGCCAACAAGTTAAAGCTGAACATTAACAACCTGCAGGCTTACTGCAGCCCTTACCAATACCGGAGTGGAAATGAGAACATATCACTATAGATTTCATTACTGCAGTAGTGTTTGCATTGAAAATTTGGCGTCACTAGCTTTATGGGGCAACATGTGAGGTGTACACAGACCACAAGAGTTTGAAATACTTCTTCACACAGAAAGAATTGAACATGAGGCAGCGGAGATGGTTAGAACTGATAAAAGATTATGACTTGCAAATTTTGTACCATCCGGGGAAAGTTAACACCATTGCCGATGCACTGAGTTGGAAATCGGTTGGAAATTTAGCCTGTTTACTCACTGGACAGAAAGAATTGTTATGTGACCTTGAAAAATTGGAAGTTGAGATTGTTTTGCGCGAACAAGGTGGAACCTTAGCCGCTATTTCTACTCAACCGGCGCTGATTGAGGAGATTAAAGAGAAACAGCAACATGATGACTTTTTGAAAAAGGTCATTGATGAACGGGAGTCCAAACAGAGGCTGGACTTTAAATTTGAGAACAATGTGTTGAAATTCTAAGGAAGGTTACGTGTACCAAATGATTCTGAACAGAAAAGACGAATTATGCAATAGGGCCACAATTCGAAACTGTCTATCTATCCAGGAAATGCGAAAATGTATCAAGACTTGAAATTGAATTTCTGGTGGCTGGGAATGAAAAAAGAGATTGCTGACTTTGTATCGAAATGTCTTCATTGCCAGCAAGTTAAAGCTGAACATTAACAACCTGCAGGCTTACTGCAGCCCTTACCAATACCGGAGTGGAAATGAGAACATATCACTATAGATTTCATTGTTGGTTTACCTTGCTCCAGTAAAGGTATAGACTCAATTTGGGTTATTGTTGATAGATTGACTAAATCTGCTAACTTCTTACCTGTCAAAACAATCTATAATGCGGACAAATTGGCTAACAATTTATATTGATGAGATTGTTAGACTGCATGAAGTGCCTGTATCTATTGTTTCTGATAGAGACTCGAAATTTACATCGAGATTTTGGCAAAGCCTACAGACAGCATTGGTTACTGAACTGAGACTGAGTAGTGCATACCATCCTCAAACAGATGGCCAGTCAGAAAGGACCATTCAGACTCTGGAGGATTTACTGTGGATGTGTATTCTTGATTTCCAGGAAAATTGGGAAAGTCATCTACCTTTAGCTGAATTTGCCTACAACAACAGCTTTCACTCGAGTATTGGTATGGCGCCTTTCGAGGCTTTATATGGCAAGAAATGTCGATCTCTTATCTGCTGGGCAAAAGTTGGAGATGGGCCTTTGCTTAGGCCCAAGATTGTACAGGAAACCACTGAAAAAGTGAAACTGATTTAGCAGAGATTGAAAACCGTACAAAGCCGACAAAAAAGTTATGCGGATGTCCGGAGGCGAGACTGGAAATATGAAGTGGGTGATCATGTTTTTGTTAAAGTGACACCCATAAAAGGGCGGACTTGTTTTAGAGTCAAGGGTAAGCTAGCACCGAGGTATGTTGGGCCGCACGAGATTATTGAAAAGATCAATCTGGTGGTGTATCAAGTAGCGCTTCCTCTTGAAATGGAGCATATGCATAATGTCTTCCATATTTCAATGTTGAGGGACTATCTTCAGGATCCCTTCCATGTTATTGAGCCTACCCGTGTAGTGCTTAGTGATGACTACACTTATGAAGAACGGCCTATTCAGGTTGTAAACCGACGAATCAAGAAGTTGAGAAACAAAGAAATTTCGTTAGTGAAAGTGGATTGGCAAAACCACGGTGGCACTTATGCCACTTGGGAAAGAGAAGATGATATGCTGAAGAGATGTCCTGAACTGTTCCCTCTGGACCCAGTAATCTTCCGTAATGAAGGTAATCCGAGTTTGGAGGACCAAACTCTTTTTAAGAAGGGAAGACTGTGACAACCCTCACCTCTTATTAGTGCTAATCTCTGATTAAGCATGATAAGTAATTGAACAGACTGAAATTCTGAATTGAATGCATGAGTATATTGCTTTACTTGCATTTCTATCTGTTTGTCATTTGATTGATCTGTTCATGTTTTAAGTTTCGAACTGTAAATTGAAGGCCTTATCGACGACCGAATCTGAAATTGATTGGTATTTTATGCTAATTAGAATTTATGGGATTTTATTGTAGATTTAATTGAAATGTGATTTGGTATGATTAAATTAGATTAAATAATGTTAATTGCATTAGTTTGCTTTTATTACCATATTGCCATTAGTGGGCCACTTTTTGTACCATTGTTTGGAACTCAATTCATATCATTTGATGCACCATTATTCAGTCATTTTCTTAGACCCAACCGAGAGAGAGAGGGAGAGTAGGAGGAATTGGTTTCATCAAGAGTTTTGCTTGGAAACCTAGAAGATTTGAAGGGAATTTGCAAAATTGAGCTTGTATACTATGAATTCAAGGCCTAAGGTAGAGATTTCATCATCTCATTTGTACATTTGAGTTATTCTTGCATGGTTCATGGGATTAATGGAGGTTAGAGTCAAATATTGGTTAAAAGTAGTGAATTGAGGCTTAATCCATACATGCATATACATATTCTTGAATTTTGAGGTTGTTCTTCATGAATTTCCACATGTATGTTCATGTTTATGTTATAGTCCATGAATTCACCATAGTTTAGAGCCTCATCTTGCATTTGATCAAGTTTCAGAGCACTAGAGTTCATAAGAGTTCATGCATGTTATGTTTTTATATGATTCATGAAAACTTTTTTGAAATGGTGTTCAATTGACTCACCCTTGGGCTTTGATTTTACAAATTGATCTTCAAAACATGTTATATTATTGGTTTCCAAGTGTTTTCTAGAATATGGGCCCAAAAAGTTGAGTTTTGAGGTGTTGAATGCTTGGTTTGAGCTTGGGAGGCAAATCTGGAAATTCCAGAGTTTGGCTTCCACGCCTTTCAGCGATAATCTTTGTTGAGCTCCGCTCGGCGAAAGAATGCTCGCTTGAGCGAGATTGCAAGATCTCGATTTTTGGTGCACGCCGACGCGGCAAGACCTATGCTCGGCGAAGAATGTCTTACGCCGAGCGAGCATCGGCGAGGATTTTCAACATCCAAAGACTTTTTGCATTTTTACGCATCGCTTCGGCGATGAAATCTACGCTCGAGCAACCCCACGGTTTTGACAAGCTCGCTCGAGCGAAGAATGCCACGCTTGAGTGAGACCCATGTTTTCTGAAAATTTAAAAAGTGTTTTAAAGTGCATCTTTGCATCCTCATTCCATCTTAGGCATTCCTAGGCCTAGTTTAAGGCATTTTAATAAGGATAATGTTGTAGAACCACGCCAAGTCAAGATATGGGCTAAGATGTTAATCCCAAGTGTGTAACTTAGTGTGTGTTCGTTTTGCATTTGTGTAAGTTTGGCATCCAATGACGCTCATTAGCTTGCCTATAGTCCAGTGCTCTGTGAGTAACAATGTTGTAAAGATATGTTCAATGATGATTTTCTGAACAATTAACTGTACTGTTTTTTGAAGTGATACTGTTTACTGAATGAATGATTTCCTATTTATGAACTGTACTTGTGGCATCCATGGCAACTTACCATTACTATACTGTTACTGCTACTATCACAGATATCTCTGTCAGTTCCAATACTTGGAACCAATACTATATACTGTTATGATGGCCATCAACTGACTGCATGGTCTATTAAGACTTACTATACTGTTTGTTATTGGATGTACCACATATAACTGATATGAATCATTTATTACTGAGAGAACATTCATTCTTAACCTCTTTACGTATTTGTTATTCATTGGCTTTAGTTCACTGTTTATATTTATATGTAGGTGTTCAGGCACCGGATCGATGCTAGGAGCGTTAAGTTAAGCCCCAGTTTTGTCAAGCCAACCATTGTGCCTCACTTCGAGGTTCCAGTCCATCAAGCTAAGGCTGTTTTTGGGGTGTCTCAGTCTCACCCTTCCGTCTCTGTTTTGTAATAAATGTTTAGACTTGACTGTACAGTTATCAAAAATGGATTTGGTCCTTGACGGGGTTGTTTGTATATATATGTTTGTGCATATGTTGTATGTATGTTTTGGTTATCCATGTAGCATGTTTATAAAAGGTCTTTTCACATTCAGATTGTTACAGCACATTGGACATCTTTTATTTACCGTTTTGGCTTCCGCCAAATTTCTTTACTCAGACATACTATTATCATTAAGGTGCCTTTGGTAATCACTTGACATCTTGGCGATTACGATGCTAAACCTCTATGGGCGTTTTTGGGTTGTGACAATATCATTCTGGTGTCTTATTTCTGTCCTATACGTTTTGCTCTGTTTATCAGGTAGGCCTCTTTTTTGCTTTTTTGGATAGGTGTGCCATTGTGTTGCCCGCTTGTCTTTTGTTTTCTTTTTCGTTGTTGTATAGCGTTTGTTTGGAAGAGCTGGGTATGCCCCTTGCATTTGTATTCCTTTGTCTTTAATTTATGACTTACCCAAAAAAAAAAAAAATAATAATAATAATAATAAAAATAATCCTTTCTTCTTTTTTTTTTTTTCTTTTATTATAATTATCTTTTATGGATGGTTTTGGAAAAATGATTAAAAATTATTTTTTTTTCTTTGACTTTTTAAGCTTTTTGAAAAAAATGTATAAAAACTATGAGAGATAATATGACCAAAAATGGATTAAAAACTACAAGATGACTTTTAACAATCTTTTCAAAATAGTCCTATAAGTTCATTTCTTCATTATTATTATTTTTTGCACAAGATAGTAATTAGTTAGATTACAATACAGACCGATATCTCTTCATAGAATTTAATTTGAAATTGTAAAATAAAATTTTATATTAGTCTTATTTAATAAATATTGATGACTATGTGTAAATTTTATACAAAAAAAAAAAAAAAAAAAAGAGTTTCTATAAAATGAAAATTATGGCCTCTTTTGGGGACACCCTCAAATAAGTTACATATTGACTTATTATTATTATTACTATTATATCATATCTCTTCTTCTTCTTCTTCTTCTTCTTTTTTTTTTTCTTTTTTTTTTTACACGTATTTTGTAATAGAGCAATACTATAGATCACTAATTTACTGTCACTAATCCCACCACTAGTGAGGTGACAATTGAAAAAAAAAAAAAAAAAAACATAAACACACTGTGGCAGTGGGTGAGACCCACTGCCACATCATTAGAACCACCACTAATTAGTGGACTAAATCATTTCTCTCTGTAACAAATCAAAAAAATAAATCATACCCAAAAAAATCTATGTGGTTTGAAAGTTCAAGATACAAAAAAAGATTTGCGTGATAACATTATTTACAAAAAGTATTTAATTTTAACTTAATTTAATTTTTCTAATTAAAAATTTTATTTATGTTTTGTCTATTAGTTTAAAATATTGGATTATTTTAAATGGAAAACAAAAGTGACCCTCTAATCTTATTTTACTGTATTCTACATTATAGGATTGTATAAGAGATTAACATGTTATGATATTGTTTGGTGAAAATAATATTAAAATGTGTAATTAATTTTTTATTAAATAAATTATTGAACTTAGTTGAGAAAATATTCCGACGATTAAATCAATAATCAATCGAGATATTTAAGAGTGGAGAAGGGATGTTAGTTGTAGTTAGCCTAGTTTGCTGCCTCCCCTTCTATTTGTGATGTTTTAGATGCCATCCGTGGTCGATATCCAACCAACCATTAGACGTTGTCAAATATCAAACAATTCAATTATAGTAAGGAAAATGATTTATTCATACAAAAATCTCTTATAAAAGCAATCCCTTCATAAACTTTGAATTTGAACGGTGTGAATTTATTGGTTAGAGTCCATGAAGGGATGTTTTTATGGGAAATTTTTGTGAGAATGTAATACAACTGTTTTAGTAAATGTCTTTTCACTCTTATTCTATACTTTTTTTTAAGCTAATCTATCTGTTCTGTCATGATAATTTTTCTTTTCTGACATGGTTAGGCCTACTTAATTCTTTTAGGCTTTCCTTATCACGCTTAAGATGAACTTTTATTCTTCACAAAAGAATATTATATAAATAGTATTATGAAAATAAGGTGTTGGCAGAATTGAAATGGTGTTTTCAATGCATACAAAGAGTGTCAAAATCGTGTCAAAAACTCCAGAGCCCTGAGGCATCCTTCGGTGTTGGCAGTATCTTTAGAATCTATGCTAAAATATGCTTCGCGGTTATGTGGATATCCTCTAATTGAACCTGAACCATTGATTGGATGAAAGAAATTTACTTCGAAGCTTATCTAATTGATAGATATGTTTCGCAGTTGTGGACAGCCTCTAATTGAACCTTAACCACCGACTGGAGAAAGGAAAATCACTATGAAAATAAAATCTATAGTATAGATTTAGTGGGTGTTTGGAAAGTGGGTTTTTTTGTTGATTTTTTTAATTGTAGGATATTATTGGAGAATTTTTTTTTGTGTTTGAGAAGATAGTTAGGGTTTTTTGTGGTTGGATGTGATGTTTGTGAGAGAAAAAGTGAAATAATTATGGATTTAATGTGATATTTTGTTTGGATTTATTTTTTTTAATTTTGTAAAACATTTGTCTTGTAATGAAAAAAAATAAAAATAAAAAATTCCAAAACCAAGTTTCCAAACACCGCCTTAAGATCCTCCCCATTACAAGATTTCTATTACATCATTTAAGGGCATGTAATAATTATTTTCAAATTTTAATGATTATTTTATAATTCTTAAATAATATAATGAAAATTTTTTGTTACAATTTTGGAATGGAGATATTGAAATTAGTGATCCAATAAGCTACAATAACAACGTTTATGTTCTATAAATATATTTTTTTGAGCATTTTATTAAATAACTTTTCTAAATCTATAGTATTATTGTTGAACAAAAGGCCACTAGTTTTTGATTTTTTATTTTATATAAATCAGCAATGGTCTCCTCTAGTTGGCACCTCATCTCATTTACAATTTTTTTTCAAGTTGTTCTTCCTGCATCCTTGTCCTGAAAAACACTCTCTCCTAACCATGCTTTCAGATCTTTTAAATAATCTCTCAACCACAGTTCTCCAGCAATGGGCACCATGGTTGAGCCAACTTAGCAACAACAAAAATGAGTTCGCTGGAGCCATCCTCACTCTCTCAATTCTCATACTACCCCTCTTCTGGTACCTACGGACATTCACCAATTCCAGAAACCAAACAACCGAGGCTCCACTCCCACCAGGACCCCGTGGATTACCCGTACTCGGGTACCTCCCATTCCTCGGCACAAACCTCCACCATTCATTCTCACATCTGGCTCACCACTACGGCCCAGTCTTCAAGCTCTGGCTCGGAAACAAACTCTATGTCGTTATAACCTCACCGTCCCTGGCAAAACAAGTGGTCCGTGACCAGGACATTGTTTTCTCCAACCGTGACCCTCCCATCTCAGCCCTGGCTGCCACGTACGGTGCCCAGGACATTGCATGGTCTTCCTACGGTTCCCACTGGCGCAACATGCGTAAAATATTTGTCAGAGAAATGCTCAGTAACAGTAGCCTGGAAGCCTGTTACAATCTTCGAAGAACCGAAGTTCGCAAGACTATTACACAAGTGTATAGAAAGATTTGCAAGCCTGTTGAAATTGGGGAGATTGCTTTTTTGACAGAGTTTAATGTTGTTTTGAGCATGTTGTGGGGGAGCACATTTGATATTCAGGAGAAGGTTAATAGTCGTGTTGGAGCTAAGTTTCGAGCGGCGACAGCGAAGATGATGGTGCTGTTGGGGAAGCCCAACTTGTCTGATTTTTTTCCCGGGCTGGCGAGGTTTGATTTGCAGGGAGTGGAGAGGGAGATGAAGGAGATAGTCGTCGATGTGGAGAGGGTTTTTGATTCTGTGATTGATGCACGGGTGAAAATGGAGGCGGTCAACGACGGAGGGAAGAAGGATTTTTTGCAGATTTTGTTGGAGCTCAAGGGGGAAGGTGGTGCGACACCAATTACAAAGACACAAATAAAGGCCTTGTTGATGGTATTTTCTCTCTTTCACAAAGATCGTGATTTTATGACTTTTATATATATATATATATATATATATTTTTAATAATCCTTTCGGATTTTGACCCTCCCTCTCTATGTTGTTTATTCTCAGATCTGTGTTTAAAGATAAATTATGTGAAATATAATTTATTCATATTTCACCTACCTTTTCTATTAGTATATCATATGGAGGTGTCAAATTCGAGCAAGCATTTTTTAGAGTTTTTTTTTTTTTAAAGTTTTTTTAAAATGGTGCATTGTGTGATTGAGCTTTAATGAAAAGTCATATTAATTTTTTAACATTAAATCTCAACCATACAATATACCACTCTAAAAAATTTTAAGAAAAAAACATTCTAAAAGATTCTTGGTGGTCAAATTCATTACAGACGTATGAACTCGTCTAATTATGGAGTGTTTTGGGAAGATAGTTATAATCTTATAAACATTATAATCAAGAGAATCTTTTATCTCTTCCAAAAGAGCCCTATATATACTAAAAATTCATATAAACTCATCAAATCAAGCACTTTCTACTACTGTCTATCGTTACTCAGGACAAACACTATCCTCTGCCCTCTGCTTACCATTACATACCAAAACATACCCCAGTAAAATTATAAATTAGATGATGAATTAGTGGATTAACATATTGTAATTTGGACCATTTTTTTACGGATGGAAGCATATTTTAAATAATTATTATACATTTACATAATATATAATACTAATTTATATAATATTTTTTAGATATATAACACAAAATAATTTTACATAATATATTTATATATATATATATAATTACTAATTTATAATAAATTTCATATCTTAAATTTTTCTTATACTCATTTTTATATTAATATTTCATTAGAAGTTAAAATATATATATATATATATTAACTATAGCAGAACGAAACGATTCGATTAACGAATTATAAATTTTAAAATTTAAACTGCGATTAATAATTAAAATAATATAAATTAATATAAATCAATATAATTTTAATTAATATAGATCAATATAATTTTAATCAATTAGAGGGTATTATACACAATCCTTACCCCACTCACTTTAATCAATCAAAGACTTTTTCACACCAGAACAAACACTTTAATCAATCAAAGACTTTTTCACACCGGACAAACGCCGTCCCCCTACTTTCCATCACATCCCATTACCCTTCTAATAATTATTTAGTGCACCCCACTTGCCATTTTCGGAAGTTTTGAAAAAAGTCACGTTTTTGATCCAAGGCTAAAAAAGTTGATGGTCAAAAACACTGTGAATTTTTATTTGGAGAGAGCAAAAACATAAGTGTTAAAATTATAAATTGAGGGTTATGATAAAAAAAATAAAAAAATAAATTTCTTATATTGAGTAAAAGTATTTTGGTCATTTTAATTTAATTTGACACCATAAATAAATATTAAATTAAAAAGTTAAAAGTCAACTTTTTACTAATTTCTCAAATCACTTTCTAAAAAGTTAAAAAATTTGGTAAAAAGTCAAAAGTCAGTTTTTTACTAACTTTTCAAAACACTCTTAAAGTATCTCTCTCTCTCCCTCTCTCTCTCTCTCTCTCTCTCTCTCTCTCTCTCTACATTTAGAATGATTTGAAATGATCTAAATAAGTGTATTTTTTGACTTTTTATAAAATATTAGTTGAGTATGAGTTGAGTTTGAAGTGATGTAATAGAGAAGTGATGTAATTTAAATAAAATGATGTAACTTAAATAAGATAATAATTTTTTAATTTTTTTAAATTATGACAAATAAAACCTTAGTTTTCTTGCTCATTTTGGCATTATTGCTCATCTCCAACCCGATAATGTCCTTCTGCAAGATGTCTTCTCTACCAACAAAATCAATAGGCAATTTCTATCCCATTAGCAAGGCTTCTTTTGCTTTAGCCAAAGGAGTCTATACTCTTCCTTATCTTCATCTTGTTGATCCATCTCCTCATCAGATTTCACCAATTTGTTAAGGGTATTTTGATAACTATATTACTCATATAACTTATTAGAATATGAAAAAATAATTTAGATTAAGTAGAATATAAATAAGTGAAAAAATATTTATGAATAAATGCCCCTAAAATTTAAGGATGAAACTTTTTTAGCCACATTATTGTTTTGGGTAAATGCATTCTCAAACTGCCAATTAAGAAATGCTTGCAATAATAGATTTGTTTCAACAATAGAAACCAATACACATTACAACAAATAAGAGTTTTAGAGACTAAATATTTTAGTCTTTAAAAATGAAAATTTTGTTGCAAAAGACATTTAGGAACCAATTTCTATCGTTATAAGAATAGTCATTAAAAGGTCGTCCAGAAAAGTCCAAAACAAGGCTTTTAGTGACAAAATTTTAAAAATGTCACTAATAAATAGACTTTTAGGGACAAAATAATTTGATCTCATAATGATTTATTTTTTGAGACAATATTTGGTCCCAAAAGGATAATAATTCATTACTAATGTTTAATTTTTGTTGTTAAAAATATAATAACGGCACTTTTCGCAACAAAAATTTTTGGTCCCTAAAAAATAATTTTATTCTTAAATTTTGGTCTTTAAACCTGTAATTTTTTTTGTAGTGACATCTAAATTCATGGAACTCTCAATCCATGAACTTAAAATTGTGCTTGCAAATGTTTACAACAGGACATCGTAGTGGGGGGAACAGACACTACGGCCACCATGGTGGAGTGGGTGATGACGGAGATCATGCATAACCCACAGATAATGAAAAAAGTCCAAGAAGAATTATCTGACATTGTGGGAATGAACAACTTTGTTGAAGAGTCCCATTTGCCCAAATTACTCTACTTAGATGCGGTCGTGAAGGAAACTTTTCGATTACACCTGCAATTCTCTCTTAGTCCCTCGGTGTCCTAGCCAATCTTGTGTAGTTGGCGGATGCACCATACCAAAGGGCACTAGGGTGTTTTTGAACGTTTGGGCAATCCAAAGGGACCCTAACTTTTGGGACAATCCATCAGAGTTTAGGCCAGAGAGGTTCTTGGGTGATGGCAACAAATGGGACTACACTGGCAACAATTTTCAGTATCTTCCATTTGGATCAGGGAGGAGAATATGTACTGGCATTCCTCTTGCAGAGAAAATGGTGATGTATGTGTTGGCTTCACTTTTGCATTCATTCAATTGGCACCTGCCAGAGGGTGAAGACCTTGATCTTTCAGAGAAGTTTGGGATTGTTATCAAGAAAGAGACACCCTTGATTGCCATCCCCACACAAAGGTCATCTGACTTGAACTTTTATGCATAAAAGAGCACATAACTAGGTGCAGTGGAAAAACACCAGACCTTATGGAATCAATGAGGTTGTAGACCATGGTTGATTTTGGGATCTCTTCTCCCCTATCCTAAGAAGAAGAAGAAGAAGAAGAAGAAGAATACTATGTATCTTGATTATTGAAATAAAAAGGGAATATTACAATTCGGGATGTACTTTGAAAAATTATCAAATATTAATGAAAAAAATTATAATTATAATTATTAGTATTTATATAATTTACCACCTTTTGTAATTTTTTTTCTCGTGACAGCAACATTCTCTCAAATAAAAACCTGTCTCATTTGTATAAGCTAGTCTAATCCTGCAACTGAAAATCGAATTGTGTGAAAATTGAATTAAAGTTTTCTTTTCTGTTTTTTTTTTTTTTTAAAATAATTGATTTTTTTGTTGTTTTTTCTTTTATTTTTTAGTGATTTTTTAAAATATTTTATGCATTTTTTAAAATTTTTTTTAGATACATCTAATATAAATATACTTAAAAAAATATATTTGTGAAAAAAATTTGAAAATTAATCAAATACAAAAAGAATATGAAAATTCATTATATTTTCATTTCTATTGTATTCAATGAATTTTCTAAAGATTTTTGTACAAATTTTATATTTTTTTTAAGTATATCAAGATTATCAAAAAAAATTAAACAAAATCACTAAAAATATAAAAATACAAATTAAAAACTCATAAAACAATTTTTAAAAACTCCAAATCTAAAACCAAACAGAGTGATCATCTTTCAATGCTGTCAAACTCTATCCTCCCATATATATGTTACTTCTTTTATTTATTTATTTATTTTTTGTTAGTTGTAATATGATCATTTTACTAATTAAATTCTCCTAGCTTGCATATTCAAAACTTTCGAGACCAACCCACCAACCCGGCTAACCATTAGTTCGAAACCATCATAAAAATGTATTCAATTAATCAGTTTTGATGTAGGTGGGTTAGCTGTGGGTGAAAAAAAAACAATAATAAATAAATATCTACATAGCAAGACTGATTTAAAAATATGTCCCCAGTTGAATTCGACCCAACCTATGCACACTCTTAGTTGGAACTCCTCATTTATAAAAGACAACCTTTCATTGATCTCTTAAAAAAATATTTTCTTTTTTTATGTTTATACCTCTTATTTTTGGATCACTTCTGATTCTTTCATTTTACTAATATATATATATATAATAAAAGTACAAAAATTGTATATACTTCTCGTTAGCTATCCTTTCGCTGTCCATTCCTGACTAATAAATTTATGGGTTTGGTTATGGTGTGTAACTTACACCTTAAACCTTACACTTACATCTTTTGTGAAAAATTAAACCTTACACTTACACATTTTTTGAGGTTGCACACCATATGCAACCCACTTACACCTTACACCTTACACTTACACCTTATACTTATACTTACACTTTACACTTACACTTTTTGTGTAAGTGGCACATAGTGTACAATTGCACACTTAAAAAAAATCCTAAATTTATTGGTCTTGATTCAACGTTGAGTACAACATCAAATCCTATTTTTCTGTCTTTTAGGTACTATGTTCAACATATGGCTTTGAAAACAGTAATGATAGAGATCTTATAAAACACAACCTTACAATCTTCAAAATGATTTGGATCTTTTATGTTATTGTTAGAGATAAAAAAAAATATAATAAAAAAAAATAAAAAATAAAAAATAATCAAACACATCAATGGTCCATATACATTAGTGGAAGTTGTGGAGATCCTCTTTGTGGGGTTTCCAAAAATTATCATACGCTTCTGAATTCTACAATCGGATTTAATATTACAATAATGTTATCTAAAAAATTTATTCAGAAAAAAAAAAAAAATTGTTTACCTATAATAGAGGTGTGGCATATATTAAACTAACTTTAAATGTATATAACACACTCACTTTTAAAATAAAATTTAAAATAAATTTTTATAATTTTTAACACATTTGTTAATATTATGATAAGTTATCGTTTTCAAAATCTTGTTACGAGTCTAATCACATGCATTTCAAAGTAGTGTGTCTTTTTATCACTGACGAATGAAGGGGGTGGCTAAGGGTGGCTGTGGCCCTCCAAACATTCTCAAAACATAATTAAAATTTAGTGTTTGTTTGGAATCTCTTAAAAAAGTGTTAGCTACATATTTTGTAAAAGCCAAATCACAGTTTGACACGTGACAGAATAAGGGTATTATGGGAAGATAATTCAGGTCCTCGATCCTGATCGAACACATGGCAATGAACATTGGTTCTCACGTGATCTGAGTAGCACTAGATCAGTAAAGAGATACAAAATGACGTGGCTTCAACAGTTACTCATATTCAAATTCAAATACATGAGGGAAGTTCAACTGCAAGAGATGGCGTAGTGGGACTACTTCTAAGGCAGCATGATCAGCGATCATGGAGGAGTAGTTCGACGGTTTGAAGTGCAGTTCGAAGGTCATCTTTGACAAGTATATATAGCAGGGAAGCCCTCAGAAAAGACCCCCAGACTCAGATCATACAAAGCAGTTTTTACTTCATATTTTCTTTTTCAGTTTTACATTTCTTGTTCTTTAAATACTTACACTTTAAATATCAGCACTGCACTTCGATTCATAGGAGTAGATTCAAGTAGATTCAAGTAGACTGTCGCTGTAAACCTCTTCAAGGCTGAGTTTGGATTATTGTAAGTATTCATTTTAATGAAATACTTCAATTGTTCTTCATATTAACTGTTATTTCTCTTAATTTCTCCTAAGTCAAGCCATCAGTAAAAGTCCTCTTCATTGAGGCTGAAAGAACTAAAATACAATCGTTTGATAATTGGTTGGCAATTATAATTTCTGTAAGGACTGATTGATCCTTGCTGGCATGCTCGCATTTACAAAAATACCCTTCGAAAAGCCAAAAAGCCAATACATATTTTTGGCACGCCCGGTGGGACTTGTTAAAATGGCTAGACGAAGACGACAAGGAGAAAATGAACGCTTGGAAGAAGGCGTAGAAGGAGAGGTAGAAATACCTAATCCAGAGGAGAATGTGGTAACACATCCTGTAGAGACTCCTATGCTATCGTAACCTTTGGTCGAATGCATCAAGATTTCTCGACAAGAACCATATGTTCATAATATTGACGAAACCAAGGAATTGGACCATCCAATCGCTCCATCTACTCACCCAACAAATCCATGGGATGGCTTGGTAGATGCTATGGGACAACAATTAATGAACACAATGGAAAGGTGGGCAACATCCTTTTGGATCGAATGAATAACCACCAACCAACAAATACAAGACATACAGAGGAAATTTTAAATGTCCTCAAAGAAAGATTGGCTAGAGAAAACAAATTATGCAAGTTAATGGACAAATTAATGGTCGACTAGTACTGTAACTATGAAAGACCATCGCCTCAGCCTTGGTATGAACCCATTTCAAGGCCTGTAGTAGGCTAAAATGCCTCAGTATTCAACAGTGAAGCCACACCAGTTGGCAGACCTGGCCAAATACAAGAAACTGGCATAAGAATGGTGGCAAATCCCATGTTCAAGCCATACCGCACTAGGGGTATAATAATCCCTTATTCGAATTTATACCCGGGGTTGGAAGGTTTTCCCACAAATGGAAGGGACACAATACTGCTCCAAAGACCTTTCACAGTCCTTTCGCAGACAAAGCTCAAAGGGGTTACCCATACCCCAACAAAGAACTCGCACCACAGGGCAACCATTCCCAAATATACCACCTTATGGACCAAGAGGACCACAGGACAAGTTTGTCCACCAAACCCTGTGTTTGTCCCTCCAGTAGTGGTTCAGCAAGCCCAAAATATGGTCCCTAGGGACCAAATTGCTGATATTGTTAGGGAGATGTGTGGACCGATGGCTCGGGGGGTCCAGACTCCTGTATACAGAAAACCATACCCAGAGTGGGTAGATAGGGTACATGAATACCCAAGAGGATTCAGAATACCAGATTTTACCCTATTCTATGGAACTGGAAATCAATCAACAGTAGAGCATATTGCCAGATTCGCTGCTCAATGTGGTGAATTCACTAATCATGACTACATAAAACTGAGATTATTTCCAAACTCTTTAACTGGGGGAGCATTTGTATGGTATATCAACCTTACACCTGGCTCCATTCAAACTTGGCAACAAATGGAAGAGGCATTTCATGCCCAATTCTTCCAATCGGAGCCAGAGGTGTCCATGGCAGACTTGGCAAGATTGAGTCAAAGGCCTGAAGAAAAGGCTACTCACCATTGCCGATTTAAAAGGGCTCAAATAAATGTAGAGTCACCCTTCCAGACCTAGAATTTGTAAGATTGGCACAAAACGGTTTAGAGTTCAGGCTTCGAAAGAAGTTTGACTCAACTGAATTCAGGGATTTGGTCGAATTAACCTATAAGGTGTCTCGATATGAAGCATTACTAGAGGAGGAACAAGATCGAAATAATGCTTCGTATAAGACATATTATAGAGATCCCAATTATGAGATCGATGCAGCAGAGATTGTGGGCAAAGAACCCAGAATCAGTGAAGCATTAATTCATAAGGATACAACCATCGATCAAATAGCTTTAAAAAGAAAGACTTTCACGTAAAGTACTCTTCGATTTAACAAAAGCAGATGACATTTTTGATCATTTGCTTGCGCCAATTTCCTTAAGTTACCAAAAGGGTAAAACCGCCATCTCTCGATGAACTTAAAGGAAAAGTATATCAGAATGGCATAATTCTTGGTCTCACTCGACTAAAAACGCATTGTTTTTCGAGACAGATCCAAGAGCAAATCCGAAAGGAAGTCTGAAGTTCCCACCAAAACAGAAAAGCCATGGAATTGACAAGAACCCGCTTCCGTGGTTGGAGAAAGCGCGCTAATGTGGTTGTACCAAACTTTCGTAATCTATCTCGCAGAATTGAAGAGGTCAATGTGCAAATGCATATTGCCAACCGCATAACCGCCAAGAAGGAGACTAGAAACCCGCCAGTTATTGGACAGGGTTTCTCACATCAAAAGGAACACTCTGATGAAGAAATACTGGATGATGATTCCTTGGAAGCAGCTGTAATACAGAGGATGTGTCCCAGATGTAGACTAAGTTACAATGGTTGAAGGGCTTCCAATTGATGGGAAGCAATACTATAAGGATGTTCAGAGACGCCCTAAATCAACCAACGCTATAACAAAAGGTCAGACTTGGCTAGTGATAGGCAGCAACCATTAGTGGTTGAGCCTGCAGTTGACAGAATAAATGCTAAAGGCAAAAGGCCCTTGTATGAGTCTAGGCCACTTAACTACTACAGAATGGAGAGCAAACATTCTGAAAGAAGATTGGAGAGGAGTTTAGGTTATGGGACTAAAGCCAGAGATTGGCCCCTGCACCAACCTCACACGTAATGTAAAATGGCCACCTCCATCAAAGGCCGTAATCAAGCTCAAGCATGAGACCGTAACCAAGCACTTACCTCCACTACCAGCCAAGATGGCTTCAAGGTGGGAAAAAGGTGATTCAACATCCGAATCAAGAAGCTCTGGGTACCTGAGTTCCAGATTGGTTTGTAATGCAAAACAAACCTAGGGAATTGTCTGCCAGAGAGATGTTGGAATCACAGTGATGGTCAAGCCTCCTTTGGTGGCTCAACAACTGGTATTGTCAAACACCTAAAGACAAAGGAACCAAATATGGTTCCAGCTTATTTCCAGATCACAAAGGAGGAAGATTCAACGCAGTACACCCAAGACCAAAGAAGATCTCGAAAGAAAGTGGAGAGAGTTCTTCACGTGTCAAGACGTATGAAAGAAAACTTCAAGTCGACCATGCTCCAAAACCGACTCTACAAAGTAAAGTGGTTTGTAGCAGAGAACACTGGCCCAAGTTCATTCTCAACTAAAGGCCGTGGAGAAGTCTAGTTTAAGGTATCGAGAAGGCTCATGGAAAGTGATAGCGAACGGAAGAAGAGATTGGCATGAGCCAAAAGAAGGAAATGGCAGAAGAAGAAATGTTCAAGCCTTCATGGTCAACAAACATTTCGATCAAGAACCAGCTGAGAAGGATCCTTCAAGGATCATTATCAATGAAATACTGTAATGCAAAGATGGAGGATGCCGCCAAGACACCGAGCAAGGTAGCCAAGAGGGAAGAAGGTACACCACCATCCAGCTTTGGCCTATTTCCTCAGATTACCAACATGGTACACATACTACCTCATGAATTCCAGTCAAAATGAGGATCAGGTGACCAAGACATGGATCCAATTCCTGTCTCTAGCGAGGAGTCACAAGTGAGTATGGTACAGGATGCTCCTGAAATGGCTATTCCAATGGAAACTGAGTGTGAAAGCGAAGAAGAGGTGAGCATCAACCTCTCATATCCTTTTGAATATCCCTCGAAATCCATGACCCAACATGTCAAGCCTTTGTACATCAAGGCTTTCTTCCATGGGATACAACTAAACCGAGACCTAATAGACAAAAGGGTAAGGGTAAACTTATTACCTAAATCATCTTTGAAGAAACTAGGAAGAAGAATCCTGTGTTGATCCCAACCAAAGACAACCATTGCCGGCTTTGTCGGAGATAAACAGATGGCTCAAGGATTCTCGCCTATTAATTTGAGTGTGGGAACCAGGATCAGATGACAAAGATTCTTCAGAATCGACAAAGAATGCTGAATATAATGTTTTCCTTTGGAGAGATTGGATCCACACTAACAAAGGTGTGCCTTCCTCTTTGCATCAGAAGATCATGATGGCCCTGGGCAATGGAGAGACAGAGGAGATTGATGCAGATCCTCAACCCTTCATAGCCTGTGCAGACTTTGCAGGGGCCAAGTTGTATATTGAGGAGTGACACCACTCAAGATATCGAGGAAAGTCGATGGCTCACCGGCGTGACTACCGATGAGGAAGTAACACACCTGAAGCACTTAGTCCAAGAAAGTGCTGATGAAAAGGTTGTCGTGAAAGATGACAATGATGCCTGGTTATAGGCAAAGAAGTGAAGAACGAGAAGCCAAGTCCTTGGTTTTGATTAAATTCTCATCATTGGACGTAAAAGCAATAGTCCGTAGAAAGTACGTATAAGAGAGAGAGGCCATGATAATTGGTCAGAACAAGAGCAAAGAACAGTCGAAGTTTGACCCTTGGGAAATACTCAGCATTGACATTGAAACAAAAGTCCAGAGATACAGAAGAAGACGCTTATGGATGATTTTGTCTATGAGGAAGAGGGCAGAGATGTCGAATTAAAGAACCTAGGAGCGTATCAAGGCGAAAAGGTTGCTTCAAGGTTGAAGAAACCAAAGAAGAAGCTTCAATGAGTTCTCGCACGCAAGACCCTTAGAAGAAGTGAATTTAGGGAAGGTTCTGCGTAGCAATTTCACCTATATAAGTACTTGCTTGAATGTTCTCGACAGAGACCGCTTATTGGTTGTTCTAAAGAAATACAAAGATTGCTTTGCATGGTCTTATAATGAACTACCGTGATTGGATAGATCATTGGTGGAACATAGGCTCCTATGAAGCCTAATTTCAAGCCATACAAGCGTAAACCAAGAAGGATGAGTCCGTATAATTCATAAGGTCAAGGAAGAAATTCTTAGACTACTCAAGGCAGACTTTATTAGGACAACCAGGTATGTTGAATGGCTATCTAATATTGTGCCAGTAGTTAAGAAGAATGGCAAAATGAGGGTATGCATCGATTTCAGGAACTTAAATCTAGCAACTCCTAAAGATGAGTACCCTATGCCTATAGTGGATCTGGCTGTAGACAGCTCAAATAGGCATCAAGTTTTATCGATGATGGATGGCCACTCTGGTTATAACCAAATATGCATTGCAGAGGAAGATATCCACAAGACAGCATTCAGATGTCCTGGGAATATTGGCACCTTCGAATGGGTTAAAATGCCATTTGGTCTGAAGAATGCTGGGGCTACATATCAGAGGGCTATGAACACTATCTTTCATGATCTCATTGGAGGGTATCTAGAATGTTATATTGATGACATTGTGGTGAAATCCCAATCCATGGAGGAGCATTTGTTTCATTTAGAAGCAACTTTCGAAAGAATGAGGAAGTTCAAGTTGAAACTTAATCCTCTTAAGTGTGCTTTTGGTGTATCATCTGGAAACTTCTTGGGTTATGTAGTGCACCAGAAAGGAATACAGATTGATCAGAATAAAGCTAAAGCCATCATTGAAGCTCGGCCTCCATCAAGTAAGAAAGAATTACAAAGGTTCCTGGGGCAGGTTAACTTTCTTCGAAGGTTTTTTTCTAACACTGCAGAGAAAACTAAAGTATTTTCTTCCTTGTTAAGGCTAAAAGATGAAGAGGAATTTGTGTGGACAGTAGAGCATCAAAGCGCTTTCGAAGGTATCAAAGCCTACTTGGCCAACCCTCCAAAGGTCGATGCCACCAAAGGAACAAGCCTTTGAAGTTGTACATAGCCGCAGCAGAAGATTCATTGGGAGCTTTCTTAGCCCAAGACAACGAAGAAGGCAAAGAACAAGCTATTTATTACCTTAGTAGGTTTTGAAATCCTTGTGAATGTAAATATTCACCGCTGAAAAGTCAGGTCTTGCTTTGTATTTTGTCGCAATGAAATTAAGATATTATCTTTACCTACAACTGCCTTGGTAATTGCAACCACAGATTTGGTTAAATACATGTTATCTAGACCTATGTTGAGGGAAGAATTGGCAAGTGGATACTAGCCTTATCGAATTTCATTTAGAATATGTCCCTCAAAGAGCAAAGAAAAGGGCAAGTTTTAGCCAATTTTTCCGCAGATCATCCATCTCAAACAGAAGCCAAGAGATAATGGAGCTTGGTATGGCAAATGTTGAGCCATGGCAGATGTGGTTTGATGGATCGAAGGCCAATGGCTTAATTGGAATTGGTGTTGTGATTAAATCTCCACAAGGGGTAGAAACCACACATGGTTTCAGAGTGGATGAAGCCACTTGTTCCAATAACCAGGCCGAATATGAAGCCTTAATAGTAGGACTAGAAATCTCATTGGATTACAAGTACATGCAGTTGACATATTTGGGGACTCTCAATTGGTGGTTAACCAAGTGAAAGGGATTTTCAAGTGTCAAAGCATAAGCATCCTACCATATTATGTTGTTGCATTACATCCGCTTTCGCCTAAATAGCAAATGTAACCCATGTTCCAAGATTCTTGAATAATAGAGCTAACGATGTGGCTCAAAAAGCTTCAACTTCAAGAGAAGGGATAATACCCAAAGGACATAAGCCAAACAACATATCGTAGATTAATACAACCTTTGAATAAAGGAATGTGATCTTGGAAGTCAATCATAATGACTTACAAGAACAAGATTGGAGACATCCAATAATGTAAGATTTGGTCGGTCCATCTTCAAGGCCAAAGAAGGGTCAAATTGCAATCCATGCAATATATGGTATATGGTAATGCTCTCTATAAAAGGGGGGAGATGGCTTATTGGAATGTTTAGGCCCAAAAGAAGCATTAACAAATATGGCCGAGGTTCATGAAGGCATTTGTGGTGCTCATCAACCCGTGTGAAGATGAGATGGTTGCTTCAAGGCATTCCTACTATTGGCCAACTATCCTTAAAGACTGCATAGAATATGCAAAGGGTTGCTGTGCATGTCAAAAGCATGGTACAATAAGGCATGTGCCCATAACCCACCTACATGCAAGAGTGAAACCTTGGCCATTCAGAGGGTGGGCCATGGATATGATGGGAAAAATACACCCACCTTCTTCAAGCATCATTGTTTCATTCTAGTGGCCATCGACTACTTCACTAAGTGGGTCAAGCCAAACCATATAAGGTCAGAGACCAAACAGAGGTCATTGGGTTCATTAAAGACTTGATCCATAGATTTGGCATCCCACAAACCATTATCAGAGATAATGGACCGTGTTCGATGGGAGAATGGTGAAGTCCTTTGTGGTAATTTGGAATTAGCCTTGTTAATTCCACACCCTATTATGCACAAGCCAATGGTCAAGTCAATCATCCAATAAATCTTGAAAAAAGGTATACAAAAGGTTGTGGAGGATAATCCTAGGGATTGGCATAACCTTTTGTTGGATGTTTTGTGGGCTTACAGAACCTCCTCAAGGTCAAGCACAGGAGTTACTCCTTATGCCTTAGTATATGGGCATGATGCAGTTCTACCTGTGGAAATTAATGTTAAATCTTTGAGGGTAAGATGCCAAGATCAGTTAGATCCTGAGCAATACCATCAAAGTATGTGCTTGGAGTTAGAAGGCATAGATGAAGCCAGGATATTGGCATTAAATAGCATTCTTTTCCAAAAGAAGAAAGCAGCTAAGAATTACAACAAGAAGGTCAAACACATTGGCTTTGATGAAGGTGATTTGGTATGGAAGACAATACTCCCAATAGGAATTAAAAGCCATAAGTTTGGCAAATGGTCACCTAACTGGGAAGGACCATATCAAATTCATAGAGTTCTGCCTTTTGGAGCATACCATTTGAGAAATTTGAATGGGTATGTACATCCCAAAAAGATTAATGGCAGATATTTAAAGCCTTATTTTCCAACCATTTGGGAAACACAAGGAATAAAATAAACATTAAGCACAAAACATAAGACTGCTCAAATGATAGACAAAATTTGTTCTTTTATAAAGAATTAAATACATTGTGCCACAGATTGGCCCAAAAATCATTACAATGTCTTAATTGCTTTTGTATAGTGGATTTCCTATTACTAAGTGATGGAAACAATTGAATAGTTGTAGCCATGTCTTCTTTTCGATCAGCCAGCTCTTGGTTGGTGATGTGCAATTTGGTATCGCCTAACCAAGGCTTGGTTTATCGCGCCAACTCCTCTTCAAGTCGAGCTTTTCTCCAAGAGCTGGACTCGAAAGTGAGAGGCGTAAGAGTGTTGTTCCTTGCTGCTGATACCTCGGTGTGCACTTGGGAAACAAAACTCGTCCCTAGCTAGTCTCTCATCCGCAGCCTTAGCAAAGATGACAAATGTTGAGATAGAAATCAATAGTAGTCAGCACCGATAGATGACTTGAGACATTCATGCCAGATCGCCAAAGAATGTTACAAAGATTGAAGGAACCCATTCTCGATGATAGGCCTTTGTAGAGCCTCAAGGGATCCTCAAAAGAAGTCAATTCCTGCATACGCCCAGATCTATTAAAGGTGTAGAAGGCTTGTCATTGGAGGAAGGAAGACTCTCAAAAATTTCCAAGAAGGAGTCACCAAAACTAATGGCTCACCAAAGACTAAATGTTGGAGAGGTAGAAGGTATGTCAAGAGACTAGCTAGTCTTCCTTCAAGATGTCTACCTCATCCCCGGACATGAAGGGCATAGAGAGTGTGGTGGAAGACACAGGGACCCATGGGGATGAGAGAAATGGATGGAGCATCTTTGGCAAACTCTATGGTCTTAGCCACCAACGAATCAAGTGAAGAGGGGCCGAAGTAGGCATAGGTGATGAACCATGAATTGGAGAACTACCAAAGACCCTTTCAGGAAGAATCAACCGCCATTGGGAATGGAGTAGCAATGGAGTTTCTGAGAAGGAAGGAGGAAGAGCAAGGCTCAAGGAAAAGTGGACCGAGGTAGGTCAAAGGCCAAAAAGGGAGATATGGCTCTAAGCCAAGGAAAAGAGACGCAGGATACTTGGACTCAAAGAAGGCGATCAAATATAGGCTTGGAGAGTGGAGCATGATTTGATGGTTTTCACATGTTGCATCCGGGTCAACTTCAACCAAATCGAATAGGCCTCATGGGGAAGATAATTGTTGTCGCAAAAGGAAGAAATGCAGAGCAATGTCAAACTTCAATACAAAAGCTAATGAAGGAAAAACAACAGAAACATGAAAGAAATTACTTGTTTCAGAAGTGTTGACACTGATGGGAGAACTGCGAAGGGAATAATGCTCGATAGTTTGTTGTCTTCGTGCAGCTTCTCTTTGTAATGCATCAGTAGCAGCAGCTTCATCTCTCAGAAACTGTTGCTGCCGTCTTCTCAAATTCTCTCAAAAACAATTATTGCCTTGGAATGTTCCTCGTTTCTATTGCTTGGACAAACCTTCATGAAGCGGATCCTCACCCAAGTCTGCAGCAGAAACAGTCACCTTCTTCCTCTTCCTCCTTGGTGGTGATACTACTGGTTCCTGTTCGATCTCCCTCTCTTCAATTTGGGGTTCAGATTTTTCAGAGGTTAGTTCTTTCTCCATTACTATAATGTTTGCCTTGAGAGAAGGATGCTCAATTGTATTAGAAGGGGAGGCAGCCACCTTTTGTCTCTTTGTTCTTTGTAAGGGTACTTCTTGCTCTTGTTCAACCGTTTCTTCTCCCAAAGATTCAGATTCTTCAGAAGGGAGGATCAGCTTCCTTTTTTGTTTCTGTTGTTGTTTCTTTTTAAGCATAGCTAAAGTTTCAAATCTTCTTAGAGATTCTTCATGGGACCCCGCACCAAAGAACATAAGTATAAAGGAAACAAACAAAAGATTCAAGAGGAAAAAGAGAGAATTTGAAAGTATATACCTTTCTTGAAGCAAATTTTAGTGGCTCTCAAGGAGTTGAGGTAGCAGAATGGACCGAGTCAGAGGAGGCACAAGTGGAGGAAGGACAGCCATTTCCTTTGGGCTTGGACACATCTAACACCTCCAAGAGGTTTTTAGGTGAAATGGCTAAATAGAATTCCATATTACTTTCCCACCATCTGGTATCTCTTCAATGCAGCCTCCTCCAGAATGAAAGGAGTGTACTCAAATCTAGCCAAGTCATCCATGAATTTGAAGGTTGCCTCCTCCAGTTTTGATTTCCTAACCTTCAGATCTCTCCGGTAAGGCCTGATTGGTGTTACACAGAGAGGTATTGGGACCCCTTGTGTGAAACCAAATTGTCTAGCAAATTGAGCAGACAATAAGGTTCAATTTATACATTTATAAGCTCGGGGCTTGTGGTCCCAATAAAATGCCTCCCTAGGAAGCAGAAGAGAGGCCCATATATCTTTGTGAATAGGAAGTACAGAGCCCTGCCACTTAAAAAGTGACTCAACCAAGTTGGACCTATGTTGGTCTCAAGGACTAAGCGGTGAATAGGAAGTTCTACCGGTAGTTGATGGAAGAAAGAGAAATAAAAGGCAAAAGAAGAAGGATAGAGGAAGCATTGGCTAGTCTTATGCCATGGGTAAGAGAGTGTAACCGTAAAATTTAAGGCATTTGGATTGTAATTCAAGAAAATAGGCAAAAGCCAAAGTCAAGGATCCAGAATGGCCCCCCTTGATTAGCATCAAAGAGCTTCTCACAAAAGGGGGAACAAACTCTGGAAACATGACCTAGAATATATGGGGGAAAGGCAACCCTTTTGTGCAAACAAAAGACTTTGGTAAGAGGGGCAAATTCAGCATAATTCTTTGAGAGGAGGTGCAGAAGAGGAATTTGCAAAGCCAAGATAACAAGAAGGAAAAGAACTCCTATCACATCGGGCCCTCTTTTTATTTTCAAATTTTAACAAAATCGCTGAAAGATAAGTTAAGAGAGAGGAGGGAGAAAGAGACTGTTAAATCAGGGAAATCTGATGTAATAATGGTACCAATAGGGGATACTCCTAGTAGATGGCAAATATCAAGAACAATAGGAGCCATCATCCCACATCTAAATTGAAAGAAATTGAAGATAGGGTTCCAAAAACATAAAGCAGCAGGGACTAAGAAAGGGTCCTCCAAGATAGTTACCCTAGATAGTCGAAGAGCATCGAGAAGGCAGAGCTCTTGAAGGTCCAGTTTCCTCGCAGGAATGACCTGATCATACCACTCTTGCCACTCCGGTCTCATTGTGGGCCAACATCGGTGGGGGCGATTGATTCTCCGGGCCTCCAATCAAGACCACCTTCATAAAGGAGACATTGGTTTTCCAGACGAGGATATAGAAAGTCGAGCTCAATAGGATCTCCTTGAAAATTGGCCCAAGCACGTAGTCTTGTCGCTCATGACGACGAGGGACAAAGATACGCCCGTCAATGGCGCTTTTCTCCCCAGCTTTGTACTTCTCACACTCTACGTCGATGAGCCTTTTCAAGGCTACGGATGAGCTCACACGTTCTATGATTGGCACTTCTGGTGAAGAAGAAGCCATGGATGGTATGATGTTCGAAAAGGAAAGGGAAAAGTAAAGAGAAGTGAAAGATATGAGGGTTTGAACGTTAAAAGAGCAAGTGATTTCAGAAACACGAAGCAAGAGGGTTTTTAAAAAAGAGCTTTTTGTGTCTGGAAATATATTGCATAAGTCGTTAAGTACTAAAAGTACGAATACGAGGAGGCTCTTCTAATGTTGATAGTTTTGGAGGGAAAAAGCACATTCCGGATATTGACACCAGCTTCGAAGCAAGATATTTGGCTTCGAAATGAGATTTTGGCGCCAAAAAATCAAATAACAATGGCTTTGAAATACATAAGTCGGCTTCGAAGTGTATTACATGCTTAAAATTGCTAGAATGCTCGAATATTGGTCTACTTCAAAAGGTTTAAAGACCTGTTTGAGGATCATTAAGTAACGACCTTTGGAGCAATTCCTTGGATCCTCTAAGGATGAGCACTGTTCGAAGCATTAAAACCAATCGTTGGTTTTTATATATATAAGAAGGAATTGCTTTTTGAACCAAAAACAGTGTGGATTACTCTTCGAAGCAAAAGAGTCAATTTGAAATTGATTGGTTATATTAACCATGACCATATATTGGTTATAGTTAGTTTTGAAGAGTAATGTTGTTAAAATTCAAAGCATTAATTCCAGATGATATCAGCCAGAATTGTCAACTATACTCCATAAATTGGAAAAAGACATGTTGGTTCTTTTAGCGTTTCATTAAACAATTGAGTCCAGATTCGAAGGATGAGATTGTTCAATTCGAAGCTATAAGTTGGCTTTTGAAGACAAAAGGAAACAGAGTCAAACAATGTCAAATACAGGAAGACTTTGTTTGTATTGAAGCCAAGACAATTACATTAAGTAATCCTATTTGGGTACAAATTCAAGCTCATAAAAATAAGGAATAGAATAAATAACAAGATCATGGAACTTTGTCCAACAATGATCAATGAATATTTGTTCTTTCTTTATTATATCTTCTATCTCCTCTAATGTTGGTCGCATAAGTTGGTGTGCTCTCACTTCATAGTAGAGCTCCTCAGCTTTGTTTTCGAAAGCCTCTTCCCTCAATTTTTGTTCCAACTCATCTATAACTAAATCATCCCAATACGCAGAATCTTTATTTTTGAAGTCATCGAAATCTTCGATGAAGTTTTTCGCTTCAGACGGGCATGAATTCGAGAGATGAAAGTTGATCCAAAGATTGGATGGTGACCTTGGAATTCGATGCCAAAGGAGGAGTACCGAAGTTGGTCCAAGAACATGTGAAGTTCTCATGGGCAATGGGATTAAGGACATGACCCTAGTCAAAATATCACAAGCCCATCGAAAGTTCTTGAGAGGGATGTCATCCTCAAGAACATTGAAGGGCAAGTGAGAGAAAGCCGCAAGCGGTTGAGCTTGTTTCCGCCACCAAGTTGGGGATGATGGAGGTTTGTAAGGTGGAAAGATTTTGTCCATGGGAAGGGCAAGCCTTAATTTCTCTCCCAGAAAGAGTGGGAGGAGAAGGAGTAGATGGTTCTGCTTCGTAAGATGGAGAGGGTGTGGATGCTTCAATTTCAGAAGATGGAGAAGAAGAAGTGGATGCTTCTGTTAGGGGAGATAGCACGGGAGCGGAAGGAATAAAGGCATTAATGTAGTCAAGCCAATCAGAAGAGCAAATCTTCGCCTTCTTGGCTAAAAATGAAGGGGTATACCCTTGTGATTCTTCTAGACGCCGGGCAGTGTGCATTATCCTTGTGGGCATAGAGGATGTGTACCAGGCCACAAGCAGATTCTCCTCCAAACTACGTCGAAGGTCAATGGGCACATAAGGATAGACCACCGAGCTTCGAGCGTAAGAAGGAAAATCTAAAGGGTCAGTGAACTCAACAAAATGGTGATTAATTGCTCCTCAAGTCCTGTGACTCAAAGGACCATTTGTCCATCCGGAAACCCCAGAAGATGAAGAAGTTGTAGCTTCATCCCAAGCAGAAGTTTGTGAAGAAGAACTTCCCAAGTCCATATTTGCAACTTGTTGAAGCAAAGGCTTGAGAGTAGTTCGCTCAAAGTGCAAGGGGAGTTTAGAGGAAGAACTTTTGTATCTCAGAATTTGTAAACCAAAGGATTAAGGGCAATGTGTTCGTAGTCCAAAGGTTGATAATCTGCAAAAGCCTCCATGACCCTAATATAGAAGGGCGGGTAAAGGTGGCTAATGAATGCGTGGAGATTCTTTCGAGGGAAACAAGATTACTCAATGGCTCTTCGTATGCTTGATCAATAGAGTGAGAAGTTGATTGAGCCATAGTCCGCTCAATGCTAAAGGTATTGGAATGTTCAAAACAAGTTGAGAGTTAATGCAAATGATCACCAAATAGGTGACGGTTGTGCTTCCTCAAGATGGATTCCTTGCACGCTCCAAAAGCGCTGAAAAGTTGATCCACTAATATCTCCAAGTATTGGGTATATTAGTGCGGGGGTAATGTTGGCTACATATTTTGTAAAAGCCAAATCACGCTTTGACACGCGGTAATAAGGGTATTATGGGAAGATAATTCAGTCCTCGATCCCGATCGAACACGTGGCAATGAACATTGGTTCTCACGTGATCCGAGTAGCACTAGATCAAGAAAGAGATACAAAATGACGGGCTTCAACGGTTACTCATATTCAAATTCAAATACGTGAGGGAAGTTCAATTGCAAGAGATGGCGAGTGGGACTACTTTAAGGCAAAGATGATCACGATCATGGAGGAGTAGTTCGACGGTTTGAAATGCAGTTTGAAGGTCATCTTTGACAAGTATAAATAGCAGGAAGCCCTCAGAAAAGACCCCCAGACTCAGATCATACAAACCAGTTTTTACTTCATATTTTCCTTTCCAGTTTTACATTTCTTGTTCTTTAAATACCAGCACTACTGCACTTCGATTCATAGGAGTAGTTTCAAGTAGATTCAAGTAGACTGTCGTCAGAACTCTTCGAGGTCGAAGTTTGGATTATTGTAAGTGTTCATTTTAATGAAATACTTCGATTGTTCTTCATATTAACTGTTATTTCTCTTAATTTCTCCTAAGTCAAGCCACCAGTAAAAGTCCTCTTCATTGAGGCTGAAAGAACTAAAACACAATCGTCTGATAATTGGTTGGTAATTATAATTTCTGTAAGAACTGATTGATCCTTGCTGGCACGCTCGCATTTACAAAAATACCCTTCGAAAAGCCAAAAAGCCAACAAAAAGATAAAAAGTTAAAAAGTTATTAAAAAAATAAAAAAGTTAACACTATTCACAATGTTTCGGAGGGAAAAAGGTCAGAATACTTCAGAAGACAAAAGGACAGAATTGCCATTGCTGACATGCACATAATTTTTTTTTAAAAAAAAAAAAAAAAAAACAACAACAACAACAAACAACAAAGCTAGTGCAACCGTACTGACATGCACGGAAAGCATGTCAGTACTCAAAGGGGGTAAGAACGTAATTTTAGTGTTTCATACAATATTTTAATATATTTTTTTTGTAAAAAATTAAAAAGTTATCTCAAATGACCATTTTTTTCCCTCTATTTTTTTAGACAAAAAATCAAAAAGTGCACTTATACAGTTCATCCCAAACAATCATTTATACTAAAACTTTATAGATGTTTTAGTAAAAATTATGCTCACTTCCAATCAATAGGATTTGAACAATAATTTAAATAAACAATTGAACAACCTAATCAAGTGATTGTGTTTTTTGATTCAAATGCCTTGAAAGTATAAGGACTTCTTTGAAACAAAAGTTACAATCAACAATATCAAACAAAGTAAATAAAGCAAACTAAAGATGATTTCAAGATGAAATCACCAATATTCATAAATATTATAAATTACAGAGAGAAACTATTCTTAAACTAAGAAAGCTACTCCTAGATTATGCTAAGTTTAGACTAGCTCTTTGTATTGTTGATGATGCCTTCTCCAATCTGTCTTTAGTCTATTTGTAGAGTAACAATTGATAGTTTCTCATTCAAAGTATAACTGCTAGGGACAGTTTGGCCACTTCATGAAACAAAATCAACCCACATCTCTTATAAAGTGCTAAAACTGCCACACGTTGCCAACTTGCCACCATCTTCCAAGCCTATTTCCATCATCTATAAACAATAACAAAACAAATAATAATAATAATAATAATAATAATAATAATAATAATAATAATAATAATAATAATAATAATAATGTGGTCATAGTAGATCTTTAAAGATGATTTATGGTCTGAATCAACAGACCAAAATCAGTAAATCACAATCAATGAGATTAGATTTGACCATGATCGATAGGTCACAATTCACAGGCCACAATTAATAAAATTAGATTTGGCCATAGTTGACAAGCCACAATCAATTAGACTAAATTTGACCATAATCAACAAGCCACAATCAACAAAAAACAAAAAAAAAATTTGTAGTTCATTGCCTTTTCTCTCTAAAGCAAGCCTGAACTTCACAAGCACTGTTACGTGTTCCTTATGAATTGTTGACCCATATCGACGGGCTATCTTACCATTTACAAGCACTAAATGCCTTTTGAAAATTGGCCCATCATTCAACTGTTTGTAACTAATTCATTGATTGCCTTCACCACATTACACATACTTTGGCCCAGTAAAACATCTTCAAGCTTCCTTCCCACATGTCATAAGCAACTTTTCACTCCTTGCCAACAGAAGAATTACAAAAATGAGTGCAAACAAAATGCTTGTAAGGTATTTTTATATATTTTTATATTAGGTGATTTATTTAGGGGATTTTTTTTTAAAGGTCCCCAGTATTAAAATTTTATAGCATAAAGGACACTTAATATTTTCACAATGTCTAAGGTCCCTCAACATTGATTTATAGAAAATTCAATCCAGAGAAAATTTGTTCCAGAGAATTTCTCTGGACAAATCACAGAGAAAATTCCAAATTTCTCTGGACATATTATAGAGAAAATTCCAAATTTCTCTGGACAACAATGAGGACTAGTGCTTTACTTCAGAGAAAACTGGGTTGGTCTAGAGAAATTCTTTGGTTTGGACTAAATTTTCTCTGGGTTGAACTCAATTTTCTCTGGGTTGGTCAAGAGAAATTCTTTAGTTTTGGACTGGACTAGTGCTCTGCTTTAGAGAAAATTGGGTTGGTCCAAAGAAATTCTCTGGTTTGGATTCAATTTTCTCTGGGTAGTAGTTTCGGTTATATTGATCGTTTTTTTAATTCTCAAATTATAATAAGGACACTTCATAATAAAGTTGTCACGACCCAAACCCGACCCTATGGGTTTAGCATCAGAATGCCAAGAATCCGAGATTACCAAGGCCCGCTAACAAGAATACAAGAAACAGCAGTACATGCCGCCAATACAGTAAATAAACAATGTCCAATGAGCTGTGACAGTCTGTATGCAAAAAGATTTTTCATACATATATGCATTCAGTGACAAACAGTATGTACAATATTTACAATCCGACAGAGCAGAGACCAAATCCCTATTAACAGTTCAGTACAGTGCTAACAGTCTATACAATTATACAAACAAACACAGAGACAGACAGGGGAAGTAAAACACCCCTAAGCCAAAGCTTGGCAGGCTCGGAACCTCGCAGTGAGGCATAGTGGTTGGCTTGACAAAAAAGGAGTCTAACCCACGCTCCTAGCTCCGGCTTGGTGCCTGCACACCTACATATATATATAAACAGTGAGCTAAAGCCCAGTGAATAACATAATGCGTAAAGAGGTTTAGAATGAATGTCCTTACAGTAATGAAAACAGTTCATTTATTCAGTATATCAGTCGTTCAGTCATATGTGGTACATCCATTAGCATAGCAGTACAGTAAACAGTAGGTCTAAAAAGTCCGAACAGTCAATGATGGCCATCAATCAGTAAACAGTAGTGGTTTTAACAAGGGAACCGACAGAGATCTCTCAGAATAAGAATAAAAGAATGATAAAGAATGAGTTGCTAAGGATGCCACAATGTCTGTAATATAGGACATACATTCATTCGATTAACGATGTCGATTAAAACAAGATGCAGTTCAATTGTTCAGAAAATAATCATTTTTGAACATATCTTTACACAGTTGTTACTTACAGAGTTCTGGGCTACAGTAAAGCTAGAGTGCGTCCCCAGTCCCCAACCCTACACAGTTAACCGATCGAATACACACTAAGCTACACAGTTGGGGAAGATAATAACTTAATCCCTAATTTGCCTCGGTGTGTTCTACATCTATATCCTTATTAAGATGCCTTAAACTAGGCCTAAGAATGCCTAGGATGAAATGAGGATGCAAAGATGCACTTAGAAAACATTTTTAGAATTTTTAGTGAAACAGAGTCCTGCTCGAGCGTGTCTTTTCCCGCTCGAGCGGACATGCAGACGAAGGTTCCTGCTCGAATTAAACACAAATTCAGGTAAACCCGGTGGACGGAAAACTACTTGTTTCATTACACGGTCTATGGTGGCATGATATTTCATTAACCAGTCCATCCCCAATATTACATCAAAATGATCTATGTTCAGAGGTAGTAAGTCAATAAACAAATGTGCATCTCCAACAATAATTTCACAAGCAGGGTACATGTATGCACAAGTCATGGATCCCCCAACGGGCGATGATACAGCTAACAGATAATTCATGGGTTCTAAGGGTCTATTCAATTTTTGCAAAAAAGCATGCGATACATAAGAATGTGTAGACCCCAAATCAATCAGTACATATGCATTTTGAGTACAAATAGAAAGGATACCTGACACTACAGTCTCGGTATTCTGTACATCTCCCAGTACTAGGGCGAACACTCGGCCCTGCCTCATGGGCTTTTTCCTGGTAGCCTTGGGGTTCGGTTTTGGTGCAACAGTTGATGCTGCGGCACTGCCTGCAGCTTTACTATGCCCCTGAGGAGTGGAAGGGCAATCTTTGACCATGTGGCCCACCTTGCCACACCTGTAACAAGCACTAGAGATTTATAACAAACTCCCTTGTGATTCTTACCACACTCGGAACAGGGTGGTATGAAACCACTCCCTTGGCTGGGGCTAGTTGTTGACCCCGTATTCTGTTTCTTGTTCAATGGGTTATGCTTGCCTTTCTTGTACTTGAAACCCTTTCTTTTACTATGCCATTCAGACGCTGGTGTTTTAGTTTTTAGTGCCTCGATGTTTGATTCAGCCATCAAAGCTCGGTCAAGAACATTCACATAGCTCGGCAGCTTCAAAACATTAATTCTGTCCAGTATGGCAACATTCAGGCCGCCTTCAAACCTTCTGGCCTTCTTGTAATCAGTGTCCACTATGTGTGGTACATATCTAGCCAGCTCGGTGAACTTTGTTTATATTCAGCAACGGACATTGTGCCCTATCTTAGCTGTTCAAATTTAGTTACTTTTCTGTCTCTGACACACTGTGGGAAATATTTTTCGAAAAAGGCTCCCTTGAATTGAGCCCAAGTCATTACAGTGTTGGTGTCACGTACTAGCATCCACCACCTTCTTGCCTCTTCTTGCAAGGTGAAGGTAGCTAACAGTACTTTATGTGCCTCCGAGCACGGAAACACCTTAAACAGTTTCTCCATCTCTAAAGCCCATGCTTCAGCTTTTAGCGGTTCAAGACCTCCCTGAAAGGATGGCGGTTTCATTTTGCTGAACTTCTGGGTAAGAGCAATTATCTCCTCATCATTAACATTGACATTCTGTTCCGGCTGTATTGGAGGAGGAGGTGGGGGCTGTTGGTTCTGTTGTTGATCTAATCTTGCAGTTATTAATTCCATCATTCTCTCTAGTCTTGCCATTCTTGCCTCGGAGGATTCAGATTCAGATTCATTTGCAGTTCTTGTATTATTCATTTCACTATAAGCAGTTATAGCAGTTATCAACATAAGCAGTTGCATACTTAAACAGTTTATCACATTAGCATATATTCAGTCATGTCATAGCCACACACTTACCATGCTCATGCAATGCCCTAATCACTCTTCTAGGACATCCTATAGCTCATTTGGACACGTGTGTGCGGTATAACTCGTGGTAAGTATCGCTCTGATACCACTCTGTCACGACCCAAACCCACCCCTATGGGTTTAGCACCGTAACCGGCCAGTAATCCGAGATTACCGAAGGCCTGCTTAACAGTAATACAGTAAAATAGAGTATAGGGGCATGGCGGAAGCCAATACAGTAAATAAACAATGTCTAATGAGCTGTGACAGTCTGTATGCAAAAAGATTTTTCATACATATATGCATTCAATGACAAACAATATGTACAATATTTACAATCCGACAGAGTAGGGACCAAATCCCTATTAACAGTTCAGTACAGTGTTAACAGTCTATATAATTATACAAACAGACACAGAGACAGACAGGGGAAATAAAACACCCCTAAGCCAAAGCTTGGCAGGCTCAGAACCTCGCAGTGAGACACAGTGGTTGGCTTGACAAAAAGGAGTCTAACCCACGCTTCTGGCTCTGGTCTGGTGCCTACACACCTACATATATATATATATATATATAAACAGTGAACTAAAGCCAGTGAATAACATAATACGTAAAGATGTTTAGAATGAATGTCCTTACAGTAATGAAAACAGTTCATTTATTCAGTATATCAGTTGTTCAGTCATATGTGGTGCATCCATTAGCATAGCAGTACAGTAAACAGTAGGTCTAAAAAGTCCGAACAGTCAATTATGGCTATCAATCAGTAAACAGTAGTGGTTCCAACAAGGGAATCGACAGAGATCTCTGTAACAGTAACAGTCAGTAACAATAGTTACTAAGGATGTCACAATACAGTTAAGAATATAGGACATGCATTCATTCGATTAAAGATGTCGATTCGTAAACAAGCAGTTCAATTGTTCAGAAAATAATCATTTTTGAACATATCCTTACACAGTTGTTACTCACAGAGTTCTGGGCTACAGTAAAGCTAGAGCGCGTCTCCAGTCGCCAACCCTACACAGTTAACAAATCGAACACACACTAAGCTACACAGTTGGGGAAGATAATAACTTAATCTCTAATTTGCCTCGGTGTGTTCTACATCTATATCCTCATTAAGATGCCTTAAACTAGGCCTAAGAATGCCTAGGATGAAATGAGGATGCAAAGATGCACTTACAAAATATTTTTAGAATTTTCAGTGAAACAGAGTCCTGCTCGAGCGTGTCTTTCCCCGCTCGAGCGGACATGCAGACAAAGGTTCCCGCTCGAGCGTCACTTTCCACGCTCGAGTGTACTTCAAAACAGTCAAAAGTTCTGGATGCTCAAAAATCACGCTCGATTGGGCGCTCGATAGGCGCTCGACCGTAAGGCACAAGGTCTCGCTCAAACGTCAATTACACCGCTCGAGCGGACATCAAAACAGTGCAGTGCTGGATGCACGAATTCCCCACTCGAGCGCAGTTTTCCCTGCTCAAGCGGGAGTGCAAAATCTGGAAAATCCAGATTGCACCTCCAAGCTAAAAACCAAGTTTTGATGCTCCAAATTCAGTTCTCTTGGGCCTATTTTCTGGAAAACATTTGTAAACACATAGAACAACATGGTTCAAAGCTCAATTTGAGAAATCAAAGCCCAAGGGTGTTTAATTCAAACTCAATTTCAAACCAATTTTCATGAACATGCTACAAACATGATATGCATGTGTTTAAACCACTTTCAAGCCTCAATTGCATGCTCCAAAGAGCCAAATCTTACAAGATCAAGATGAATTCATGATCTATTCTCAAAATATGGACATGCATGAGAGGAATTATGAACTTGCAACCTCAAAACTTCCAAATACATACATGCATGCAACAATTAAGTTACAATTCAACATTTTGAGCCATAAATTGGCTCTAGTCTACAACTTTGCTCTAAATCATGTAAGAATCAAGTTAAACACAAGAATGAGGAGATGAATTTCTACCTTAAGTCTTGAATTTAAGGTATAGAGGTTCTATTCTTGCAATCTTCCTACAATTTCCCAAGTCTCCAAGCAAAATGAGATGAAATCAGGCTCTCTCTCTCCTATCTCCCTCTCTAGTCGGCTAGAACAACAAGTATGGCTGATGAAATGTGTATGCATGAGTGTAATGAGGCTCAAAGATGATCCAAGTAGTGGGCCACTCAATGGCACTATGGTAAATAAGTTAAACTCTTGTCAATTTACTTAATTTAATCTAATTTAATCATATCAAATCATATTTTAATTAAATATACCATAAAATTACATAAATTCTAATTAGCACAAATCATCAATCAATTTTTGGTTCGGTCGCCGAGAAGGCCTTCAATTTGCAGTTTAAACATAAAAATATGAACAGATAGTCAGACAGTCAAACAGATAGAAATGTATTTAAACAGATATAGTCAATCAATCAGTTTCAGATTTCAGTCGGTTAGTTCAGTATTTCAATCAGTTCTATTACTTATCATAATCAGTCTCAGTTTAGCAGTATTCGGTATTTAATCGGTAAATAATGACGAGGGTTGTTACAAAAGTGTAGCATATTAGATAGGGGTTAAATGTGATGATAGTGTTATTCATCAAACTTCCTGTAATTGCTTAGTGGGATCTTTATGAAGTTAAATGGAGTAGGAAAAAACTAAAATACCGATTAGTTGTTACATTGAGAAAGAGAAGACAATTAGTGGGTGAAAAATGAATACTTTCATATGATGTCAAACCTTTCTCACTTTATTATATGCATTGTCAAAGTTGTATATGAACACATGTACAGACATTCTAATTAGAAATAATGCATTGCTATCAGGTTGAAGTTGTATCAGCTGATGAGGGAATGAGTTTTTATTTATTTATTTGTGATGAGCAATATTCTAATTAAAGCACAGAATATAAGGGGAGGGGAAAGAAGAGCAGAAATTATTTCTTTTATCTTTTAGATTCAAATCTAATAGTTCACACCTTTAAAATTCTATGCCATCATTAATTGTCATTGTGTTATGATGAGTTTGGTGTAAATTATGCATAGCTAACCATGGTAATAAGTAGATAGATGTATGTCATGTGTACACAAATATACTTGTTTGTGATACTTACCGTAAATGAATAAAAATTTTATTTTAGTCTTGGTAACTAAGTTTGGGGAAGAAATGTAGTAACTTGAACATGGAATGTGGAATCACACTTCATTATGCACTTTTTTCCCCATACCAGGTGGCCTTAGACGACTGTTCCGAAATTCAAAATTATCACTTCCGAATGTTTGCAAAAGGTCCGAATTGGTGAACAAATATCGTTAGTGAGGTATGTTATACTTTATAATATTTTGCTTATCCAGAAAAAATTAGTTCCAGAGAATTTCTCTGGACAAATCACAGAGAAAATTTCAAGTTTCTCTTGACAACAATGAGAACTAGTGCTTTGCTTTAAAGAAAATTGGGTTGGTCCAGAGAAATTTTTTGGTTTGGACTAAATTTTTTCTAGGTTGAACTCAATTTTCTGTGGGTTGGTCCAGAGAAATTCTTTGGTTTTGGACTGGACTAGTGCTCTGCTTTAGAGAAAATTGGGTTGGTCCAGAGAAATTCTCTGGTTTGGATTGAATTTTCTTTAGGTTGAACTCAATTTTCTCTGGGTTGGTCCAGAGAAATTTTCTGGTTTGGTCTAGAGAAAATCTCTGATTTAGATTGAAATTTATTTGGATTAATTTGAGGAACCTTAGACATTCTCTTTTTGGCATTTCATCAAACACCTTCTTTGCTAAATCCATGTCCCCAACTTTGTGCATATTTTGCATATTTTCAAAACAAGCTTGTGTAGAATCAGAATCAAGTATTTTCTTTGATGAAATATGGTCATTTGTTCAAATTTGGAAAATAATATAACCAAATTATTTTGAGTTACAACATGTACTGTAAAGTTTAATAAGGCTTTAAATAAAGACTTTTCTAAAGCAACTACCTAGCTCTTGGGCTTAGAAACAAACTGAAGCTACCTTGAACAATAAATGGATGAATGAAGCTGTGCCATAGACTTATTAAGATGTTGTCGTTAATTTGATACTTAAATAGCTTTTTCAGGGTAGTTGTAGATAAATCTCTCTGTTTGTCAAATTTACTTGGGGTTACACACCGTTTTGGTGCTTTCAATGCTATTACTTTAAAGGATAATGGATTTTGCAGGAAAAAAACAAAAGAAAAAAAATGAAGATACGAAACTTACACTGACATGAATAGGCCCACAAAGGCTACAGCCCACAGTGAACAACCCCAAGCCCACCATTTGGAGCCTATTGCATAACCTGGTTGGTAAAATCCAGGACAGCTGGAGGGCAACTGGGCGTGAAGGGCCAATGACATTCGGGCATATGGCTGGTGTAGGACAGGCCACATCAGCAGACAAAGATCTGCAAAGTTATTGCCACAACATATCACCATTAATGCAGCCGGTCACAGCATTTATTGCGACAACACCTCCCTGTCGGAATAGCGCCCTCTTACCCTGAACAAGGTAAGCTACATCACAGGCTTTCGGCGATGTGGACACGTCGGAAGGGATAGTGAAATGATTACCAAAGGATATAAGCAAGCATCGAAGACAAGAAGAATGTTAAGTTTCTTTTTCTCTTTCTCTCTCTCTCTCTCTACATACTCCACCTCTTCTACTGATTTGCTCGTCGGAGGGTTCACTGGGGGACTACCCCGTTCCCCGTTGAACTTGTTTGCAGGTCGCGTCGGAGGGCTTGACCATTTGGACCTGAGCTCGAAGAATTTGGATTAGTCCGACCCATCCACCAGAACGAACTGTATAATCATACACTTCTTTCCCAATATGGACGAAAGTAGACAAAATCATAGTCTGGAGTAATGGTTGATACCAAAAGGACTGAGAGATTTGAAATTATTCATATAGTGGTAAGAAAGCCCAAGCCCTAGCTAGTTCTCGCTCCTCTTCGCGCTTTTCTTCTCTTACTAACGCTGTTGTCTCCTTTCTTCCTTCTCCTCTTCTTTTGACGGCGCCAAGAAAGAAGGTGAGGACAGTTTCAGATACTATTGTAAAGTTTGGTTCTTTCATTTATGTGGTTTCTATTTTGGATTTGTTTGTATATTTTGCTGAAGATCAAAAAGAGAGAGAGAGAGAGAGAGTCAAATTTCTCTGATTTGAGATATGGGTTTATGTTTAAAGACCTTAGACATCAAAAAATAATAATATAGATCTCTTCTATTACTAAAAATAGGAGAGGGACCTTAGACTAATTTTCTCATTTATTTATATAGTAGGATCTTTAATTTTTATATTAATATTTTATCTAACTGCATGAAGGGTGATAATTGATGATTAGTGTTAAACAATATCATGTGGTGCCTTGGCAGAAACCAAAAAGGATTCCTCTAATAATAAAATATGATAAAATTTATCCATAGTTCAAAGACCTTCAATAGTTAAAAAAATTTCATTGCTCAAAGGCCCTCAATAACAAAGCCTTTTTAAAAAAAAAAAAAAAAATATGTGCCCGAAAATTCAATAAAACGATTTCATTTTTTCCGAAAAAGCTCATAATAGTTTTATTCATCTACTGACGGCTTCATTACTTAAATTTTGCACAGGACATAATATTGAAGGAGGACCATCCTCTTGCTTTCAATATGTCATTTGCTATTAGCTTAGGGCTTTTTCCTGTTAAACTATCTCTGGAAACTACGGGATGTGGAATAAAAAAATCTGGACTCCGGTTGAAGAGGCTGGAGATCTGGAGAATGGCAGTAAGGCTTTCTTTATGTATTCATTTTCCATGAAGTCAACCGATTTCAGACATGGATTACATATATATTAATTTGTGGAATATAATGAACATAAGCAACCTCATTAAGGTTTTCCCCTAGTTGATGATCTTGTATAATTTGCGCATAGTTGGATTGTAGCCCCTTCTTTTGTGTCTCTCAATTGAAATTTTACTTCTCTAAAAAAGAAAAAGAAAAAAAAGGCTTTTCTGATTGTCAGGTTTTCATACCCTGACAACATCGTCCTCTTGTGGAGAGTTGAAAACATTGAAAAGATGGTTTTCTGAACTTAAAATTTACATATGAATTTTCCATTTGTTGAGTGGTTAGAGTTTTACTAAGGTGTTTTAACCTTGACATTGACACAATAATAAACCTGTCAGTTGATGGCAGTTTCTTAAGTGATAGGATTTGGACTTACTAGTATGAATCTAAAAACCTTAACTGAAGGTTTGGGTTCTTTTGGTATTTTGAATATTGTATATCTTCTTCGGTTTGATTTAAATTTGGACAGTTCAGGCATCATTATTCTTCTTTTCAACGTTTAGCTTAAAAAATTATGATCTCTGGATTTCTTTACAATCAGAGTATATATATATATTTTTTTTAATTTCTTTTGAACAGGTTTTTGTTTTCTATTTTTGTTAAGGGTAGCTCTTTCCTGGTAGCAGGACTTTGCAAACTGCACTGTTTCCCACCTGTAGCACTTGCTTGGGATGCTACATCAGGTCTTCACATATTTCCAAATTTGTATTCTGAGACAGTTATGGTGGATTCTTCACCAGTACTCTGGAGTTCAACTCAGGGGTCTGAGAAGACTACCATTTTGTTACTAGTATTGTCATCTAATGTTTAATAAGTTTCCTGTCTTGTAATAACCATACAATAATGGATTCATACAATTCACGGTTCTATTTCTCCAATCTTAAAAATTAAAGGTTTTGATTTTTGCATTATGTGCAGGTGGATCCACATTGTTCATATAAAGCGAGTGTGGCTGTCCCTATCACTGCGGCAGCCGAAAGATTTTTGCTTTTGTACGGTTCAGAGGTGAAGATTTCAACATGTTAAAATATCTGCATTTTCAGCATTAAGTTCGCTTATTGGGATCTATTATGCATTTGGCACTATGGATTGCATCAAACTTTTTCATGTATTGCTTCAAAAGTTGTGTTCTATACATAAAACATTACCGATCATATTAATTCCCATGCTGTGTGATGTTTGCAAATCTCATGTTTCAGAAGTATGATATTTCTATCTACACTGTTGGCATGAAGCCAAAAGGCATTCACTTTTAGTGAACATTTGGCAAAGAGTTCAAGGAATGAAATACAATCACTGTTTTACCTCTTAATTTTTAGTATTTCCAATTAGGTGCAACAATATGAAGTTATTGTTTTCTGTTTTTAATACAAAATGTCTAATAAAATATTTCTATAGCACAATCACCTGATAATCAGGAAACTTCTCTTCAAAAAATTGATAAACATGAAAATATAATGTTTTAAGGATGCAATATCTAAGAACTATTTAACTTGTAACCTCTGATTTGGCATCACATCTTGTAGAAAGGAATCACTTGCACAGTCTGAGAAAAATGGGCAACGGATCTGCAGGAGAGAGATAGGGGTTGTGTGGGCTGTCACCGTTGTTCAGAAATATAGAGGTGGGTTTTTGGTCCTTTTACTTACGCATGCCCTTATAGACAAAATGTTATAGAGGGTGGACTTTTGACCAAATAAAATTTTGTTTTAGATTTATAAATCGAGTATCCTATTATATATAGGTATATAAAATTTAAATTAAATATAAATATTTTATAAAAAATAATTTCATGTTAAATAAAAAAAATTAAATATAAATTAATATTAAGACATTAATAGGATAAACAAAAATTATAAAATAAAACAAAATTAATTTGATCAGTGCGATGTATATAATTAAGTACATTCTGTCTTATTTATTTATTTGTATATCGAGATATTTTTTTTTTTCAAATATCATAATAATTAAATTAAAATATCAACTATATACAAGAAATCTGACAATGACAAAACTAAATATATTATGAAAAATATATAAAAAATAAGTATTTCTTAAATAAAATCCATATAAAATTGGTTATTATAAATTGAGTTTGTATAGAACTTTATATGTAAGTGAAAAAGGTATGTTGATATGATTTTTTAGAAAAAAAAATAAGTATTTAGAATGTGTCACCTACGTAAGGAAAAAAACACTACTTTTATGCATACGATATATATTGCAATTTCCCCTAGTTAATATGCTTGATTCTAAGGCTTGTCCTATTGAGAGGGGATAAAAATCACTGCAGTAACTATATGAGTCAATGTGTATGATAGTTATCAAATCCTAATAAAAAATATTTGAGGTGGTTGCTGTGCCCACTACTATGCATTCAAATGGGCCTATTTCGGTGTCAATTTTGATGATCTAAATTGTTCACATTTTAGAGTACATTGAATAAAACATATCTGCAAAAAATTAATTTAATTGGATATTGTTAATTTTTCATCTACCCACATTTGTATCTACAAAAATAAATAACAATTGTGATTTAAAGTATTAAAATGAATACAAACGTGTGTGGATGAAAAGGTTAATGATATCCAATTAACTTAATTTTTTGCAAACATATTTTACTCGATATACTCTAAAATATGAACGGTTCGGATCATTAAAATGAGCCTCGAAATGAGCCTATTGGTCTGCACAGTAATGACTGCTATGCCCCCAACACAACATCCATCCCAAATCCAATAAAACACTACAATTATATATGGAGAAGTTTTCATCGTGAGATGAGTTTGCATTAATATAAAGGTCTTAAGCAACTGAAAATTGCTTGAGAAAAGAGTTCTAGAATACTCAGACTACTTGTTAGGTAAGACACTAAATTATTATAAATAGACCACCCGTGGTTGAAGTACGTTGTCTATTAAATATAAAAATGTCAAAAGACCCTTGGCCATTTTGTGGCTGGGGTGTTTGTCGACTGGGGTGGTTTTACTTATAGATGTCAGTCATGTGATGGCTCTAATCATCTTCATTAAATTTTTTCATAATCAAGTATCGAATTTTGTGTGTGTGTGTGTGTGTGTGTGTGTGTTTAATACTTGATTTTTCACCAATTAAAGAGTACTACTTCCCACTCTTGTCTTTAATTAATTATTATTATTATTTTTTTGATTGGAAAAAGTCTTTTGCAGGATTACTTGAGAAATTTTATTTTTTATCGCTGAATTGAGCACATATTCTACGCCTGTGGCTAAAATAATATTCAATTCATCTTTCGTATATCAAAATAATTGAGTGACACACGAGTTGTGATAATAAAAAAATTTGAATTTATTTATCATACATGAATATATAATTGTAACGAGTTTGATCAAATTGAATTTATATTTTAATCTCAGTTGGAAATTTATTTTAAATTATTAAACTCCATTAATTTTGGACCCAATTGATTGAATCGTGACTCGTTATGTAATATTGTTGTGGTTTTCTTATTATTATTTAATTACCATAAAAGAGTTGTGAATATTTATGGTGTATACTATTAAACGAAATATATTTTGTGATGAGAAAATATTACATTTACTTTTATCATTAAAGATATTGAAATGTATTTTAATTGATATGTATATATGTATAGGTGTATATATATATGGTTAGATATTTGTTTAGTTAAAAAAAAAGAAAGAGAAATATCTATAAAAGTGACAAAATAGATTTTTTTTACTTACTTTTAGGAGTTCTTAGAGTTCTTGCCCTGAGGAAAGAACAAAAAAGGGATTGCAAGTTGGTTTTTCATGGGTTTGATTTAGTGTAAGTCATTTTTGACCCCTAATGCTTTGGATCAAAATGTAGAGGGCGGAAAAGGCGTCGTTTGGCTCTGAACAAATTTAATTTCTGTTGCCAAAAAATTTGAAAGCTTCTTGGCTTGAGGTAGAGATTTTTTCTACACTTCTTTATGCACTTTTACTTGATTTTATGGAGCTTAGAGTTGTATATAATTTAATTAAAAAATTTGAAAAAAGAGAAATTTTGAGAAAAATAAAGAGTTGACGCCCAAATTGTGAAAGTGTAAACTTTGAATATGTTTGTAAGGTTAAGAAAGAGTTATGTTTTAAATTTGAACAAAAACAGACTTCGATTCGATCAGTTTTGAATTTTTTACCAGTTTGTGACCAAAAGAGCATTTTTAAAGGAAACAAAGGAATTATGTTTAACTTTTGGGGCTTTTGATCAAAATAGGATGTCATAGTTGAATAATGCTTGGAGAATGAGTTTGGGAAGAAAATTATGTTTTCTTGGGCATTAATGGTATTATTTTGCTTAATGTATCTGTTGGAATAAAACTGACATGGTTAGAAATGGACCTTGAGAGGTTACCGGACGTGATTGTGATATGAAAACTAGTATATTTGTTCATATTTGATGAGATGTGGAATAGATTTTATTTATCAGAATTTTTGGAATTTAATTGTTTAAATATCTGTTTGGAAATATCTGTTTTGGGCTATCGGTGGAGGATAGCCATGATTGTTGTAGAAATGCATGAGACTTAGGTAAATGGAACCACATTCCTCATTTGTTGCATTGGACATTGCATTACATTCATTTAATTGGAAATGTACCTGTTTTTTATAAATGTTTGAAAATATATCTGTTTGCGAAAAGATGAATACTTGGTGAATCTGGGTAGAGGGTGTAGAACTGCGCAATTAGGTGTTGAGCCTTCCAATTTACTGGTAAAAATGACAGTAGTAGTGCATTAGGGCCTACTTGCAGACACTCACCTAGAGATTCACAGAGCTTGTATTCATATAACAGATGTGGTTTAAAATGGAAATAGTTTTATATCAGTTATAAAAAGAGAGATAAACTGTTTTATCATGAGCATGGCTTGAGCAAACTCCTCTTTAGTCTTGTTAGGGTCCATAGGTTGTGTAGTACATCTCTACTGGGCTGTGGCTCACCGTATAAGGGAAACCATTTCAGGTACTGTCACGCCCTAACATTTTAATTAATCAGAAATATTACTAAAGCCTGTAATTTAGATCTATTTTTTTTCATATCTATTACCCTTGAGTAATAGAAATACAATAATACATGTTCTCTTTCATTCTCTCTTCCAATGAATACAACAATAACAATAATAAATATCGAGCTTCCACTACGGAGCTACAAATAAATAATTACAAACCACAAGATACATTTTTCATTCCTTTAACATCTATGATAAAATTTATACAAAAAGGTACATGGAATCCATACTCTTCAACTAATGAATCCGAAATTCTCTTCCTGAAAAAGAATAAAACGAGGGTTGAGCACTAATGCCCAGTAGGAATCTCATAATTCTACAACAATAGCTAACACATAGATAGAAATGATCATGCAGGTAGAGTGATACCATATAGTAAGGTGACATTTTGTAAGTTCAAAATATTATACGAAAAGTATCTTTCTTAAAATTTCACTTGAACCTTTAAGAAAACTCCCTACCATAAATGTAGTCTCTCATTATTAGGAAGCCATAAATTCTCTTTAAAACAAGTACACTTAAGGAAGAACATCATCTTAAATTTATTAACCCGATTCCAAATTATTTCTCATTTCATTTCCATTTTAATATTCCACATTTCATTCCTATTCTAATATTACATATTTCATTTTCATTTCTAATTACCATACTCCATAACATCAAAATCCAAAGGATTAGAGTTCAAATATAACACAAGAAACACAAACCCTTTTTAATTCAATTTCCCAAATATTTACAAAACAAAGCTCATAATCTTCCCTTTTGTCACAAGCAATCCATCAAGTTCATCATCACTAGCCCTTAATCCAATTACCTACATGATGCCAATTTCAATCCTTAATTCATTTCCCTTCAGCTCATTTATTCTTCTCAATTCATAAGTCAATTTCATTATCTTTCAACAACCAAACTGAGACTACAACTTAGTGATTTTCCAATGATACAAAACACACATAAACACTTCAAACTACCATTTTACGGATATTTCGTTTGCGGGATTGGCACCCATGTATAAATTTCGGGACTTTCACCCAGGACATTCCGGCCAACTTAGTTATAATGGAGTCCATCCATTTTCTCCTCCCGAACAATGGAGTCCATCTCTTTTCTCCTCTCAAACAAACATACATATATAATGTATTTAATCACATAATCACACATGGAGTACATCCCATTTCTCCTCCTAAACAATCATACATATACAATGTATTAAAACACAGAGTCATATTCAATGACAACCATTTCTCAGACTTATCATATTATTTACTTTTTTCAACTAGTACAATATATGTGATCCACCATCATCATTAATAATCCTCAAATTTCACATTTACAATGACAATTTTAATTATTTATACCAAATAACAATTTGATCCAATCAGGGCAAAACTCCTTCTTTTTTCTTTTTTTTTTTTTTTTTCCAAATATCAACCCAAAGTCAACACAACTCAACTTAATTCAACACAATTCAACATAATCAACACTATTTAACATGATTCAATTTAACACCACTAAATGTAATTCAACATAATTCAAGGTGAACTCTTAAATCCCCATTTCATCATTTTATCCCAAGTCTCATGCCATCCATATCATTAACAAATCTTTTTCCCCAAATTTCATTTCATATTATAGCATGATTTACAATATCTATAATAAAGGTTCATTCGCTAATATTTAACGTAATTTTCAAACACTTTCAAAATTCAATTAAACTTATATATATATATATATATATAATTCAACCTCTCAATTTCATGATTCTACTTTCAATTTAGGCAAAATCATTAATTATCATCATGAGTCAACTTAGGGTTTTCAAGAAAATAAAGACTTTCAGAAAAATTAAAACTTCTCACACCACTACTTTTTATTCCAATTTTCTCATTGATTATACACCTAAGGTTCATAATTCACAATCTTAACCCAACAATTGAACCCCAACACTTCAAACCCTAAACCCCCAAATTCCATGATATAACACTATATGCTTAAAAATATAAATTTTGTATTTATATAATCAAAATACCACAAATCTATCTATTAATGCAAGTATTGAAGAAGAACTAGGACCCCTACCTCAAGATTGGAAGCTATGGGTGAAGACCCATCTTCAAACTTCAATGGAATCACAGAATAATCGATAAAAGTCTTGATCCATGCTTGTTCTTCAACCTTCTTGAAAGATTTAGAGTGAACCTTTGGTAAAAAGTAGAGAAATCAAGAGTTTGGAAGGTTAGGTTTTCGGGTTCGGAAGATGGGAGGAGAAGAGAGGAAGAAACAATATAATTTTTGGGCCAAAAAGTCACTTTATAATGTCTGATAGCGACCTGGTCGCTCGATTGAAGGAAGCTTGGCTCGAGCGTAGAAAAAAAGCTCTCAGATTCTTTGAAAAATGCACTCTTCGCTCGAGCGAATAAAATCTCGCTCGAGCGAGCATACTTTTAGCACAGAAACGCAAAATTCAAACAAGTATAACTCTCTCGTCCGGACTCTGTTTAGGGTCGTTCTTGTGTCCAAATAGAAGCCCCAGAAACAAGCTTTCCAATGTTTCTAGCCACACATTCAAATTCAAAGTATGGAAAAAGAAAAGGGCAAAAGAGTGATGGTTGTTCGTAGGAAGATTATCCGAATTAAAGTTTTTGGTCCAATCTTACTTTACCATCATGTTACCACTTCGATTAATGTCCCAAAATAAAACAAGGAGATTCCAAATACACTAATAAAAATGTCAAGGGCAATCTCACTTTTTACGCTCGAGCGGTACTTTCTGCGCTCGAGCGGTCCGCCTGCAAACACGTGAGATACTAGGAGCAACAATTCTATGCTCGAGCACCACTTCTTGCGCTCGAGCGGTCAACTGGACAGACTGTCATAGGTACAAGTGCTATGCCTCCGCCAAGGCATTGACTTGGGAGGGCTCGGAGCTGAGACTTCATTTTTGTTTTATGGTTATTTCTTGAATGTAAGCCTAGGACTGTATTTACGTTGAATTGAAACTCCATTTTGTGTAACCAAGAATGCTCTTGGATAAGTTTGTAAATTTATAGGGCACTTATTATCTGTTTGGTTTCTATTTCATACTTATTGTAAAATGCATGCTTGGGATTGGAATTGGGGCATTGAGATGTGAACAACATGTATTTGGCACTTTGGGATTAAATGAAACTGGATGTATGGAATAGTTTGCTATATATATGTGTTTGTTTATCAGGTAGATTTGTTGTATAAATAGATATACCCTGCCCAATTTTTTGGGGCGTTACAATAATACTCAACAGAAAAGTATAACAAAAAAATGATTATAAAAGAGTAAAATCCAAATGTTAATTACCTGACTGCTATTGATGTAATAGCAATTGCATAAAGCAAACAAGAATAAAAATACATTTCATTCAACACACGTTGCATTAAAATACTAAAGTAATATATTGTCTTAGCAAAGAAACAAAATATTAATCTTCACACTCAAATAAAGAAACAAACAATCTCACAAACAACTATATCCAGGATTCATATTGAAAAATAGAGAAATAATGAATATAAGCCTCCTATAAATTTCCAACCAGTGCTTGAGTCTTTCATAGTATCCATCTTCAACACCACCCTGCGTTTGAGATTCAAACATCAGTAAAAGTGAAGCACTTTAAAGATTCATCAATGAAGGTGCAGGATTATTCTTACATGTCCATGTCAAAGTTCCAAACCATTATCGAGAAAAACTAAATACACTTTATAGATTCATCTACCAGGCATGCCAAATCCAAAAATAGTGCACTAAACAATAGTGCACTACACAATCTATTTTACCAACAATTCTTATATGAAAAATAAATTTTAAAAATAAAATAAAAAACACTACGTATGAGTGAAGGCCTAAAACTCTCTTTTTATTCTCCTCCTTTCATTCTTGTATTTTTTTGCACCTTACCAGCCCCAAAACACTGTTCACAGCACCCAGACAAAATAGCCCAAAAATTCATTCTTTTTCCTTACTTAAGCGATAATCATATTTCCTTCCATACATATTTAAACATCCTAAATATCCATGATAAATCAACTCTAAATAGCAACATAACCCTACAAATTCCAGCTTTATAGCCCTTTAAGGCGCTTTCCTACATCACTTACTGCTTCCCATATTTTGACTATCCCACTCAATTCTTTGTGGTAGTATGATAAAAACTAACAAAGCTCCCTTTTGATTGTACCGTCTTCTAAGCAGGACTTCAACAATTAAGCACTTTGAATTTCAACAACATGAACAACACAAATAATTTTGTATAGTTGAATGATCCTACAATTTAAAGAGAAATATATTCTTCCCGACTTGGCATCAACACTTTTAATTGGCAGGTTATACTTCCTATGAGTGGGATTTTGGTGGAAGTATAGCGCATCAACATGCCACATTTTGGTTTTTAAAATAGATGGCATTTTTTTATGGGACAACTAACATTTCAATGGATTATTCATAGTATCATATTTGTTTTTGGGACAATAACTGAGCATGTGTAACTGAATTTATAACAGAGCATGTGCAAACCAAAGTGAGATACTTCAAATCACTCTAAAACATTGAATTGAGACATTAGCCAGCTACAACAATTTGGGAAGATAATGACAACAAGAACACAGTGGAGATTTATTACCTCATCAAGTCACTACATTCCAGCCATAACCTGCAACACCATTAACTATTTGTTAGTAAAAATTGAAATAGGACATGGTGATACTATGCACTAAAAGTTACTTGGTCTCTTTTTAATTTTTAATTTTTTTTATCCATTCTAAAAATTATCAGGCCTAACCAAGTCAAAATCACAAAATTCCTTATGGAAATAACAAGTAAATCACGTAGTTCAAACTTCAATAGTTACGACATATTAAGCACAATCAACCAGCGGTTTCCTGATATTAAGGACCCATTTTCAGCACAAAGATGGAGGTGCTCTTCTCCATTTCAATGTTTTCTATGTTAAGTAATCCAGAAAGACAAAGCTTCTAGTATCCAATTGAGTTACATAAACAGTCAATTCCAAGCACTTTCAACATAGAAAGAACCTCATTTTTACAAATTTGTGGTTATTTAACAAATTTATAAATAAAGTGTGTCATCCTCACTTTATTGAAAAAGAGTGGATGAAAATAGTTATAAAATGCAATTCTCTTAACATAAGACAAAGTATGATTGTACCCACATCGTGAGTTAAAATCATTGGCCGATTGAAAAAAGAGGAGACAAGCTGGGGGATAAACTTCTAAATGAAATCGTTCCGTCGCTTCATATACAAGTGTTGAACATCAGCTACTATACCATCTATGGGGTCATGTATCGGATTTAGAGGAGGGTTGTTAACAAACTCTATCTTCCAAGTTAACCTTGACCCAAAGTATGTATGACAAATCCTTAAATTGTTCAACAAACTACCATTGAAATTGTTTCTTTGGTGAATATCATTCAAATAGTCAATTATTTGATTAAGTAGTTCAACAAGTGATCTACTTAGTCAGAGAATTTTTTCCTCATAGAACTCTCATATTTATTCAGGTGTCTGAATGTGATTAGTAAGCTAGTCGTCAAACATCTATACAGATGAAAAAATTAAAAGAAAAAAGAATAGAAAATCTCAAAAAGCGAACTTTAAGATTAATAGTGTGAAACTAAAATAAGTTGAATTCTTACTAGAGGGTTTTGTTCTTCCATAATGACTTGTTGATTGATGCTGCTATCGTTGAACAAATGCTATGCTACTAGGGTTTTGAGTGAGATGGTGACGGCGCGGTTTGGCAGTGATTGTGGCAAATAGACATATAGCGGATGCTATAATTTAACGCCTCGGCAGGAAAATTCGACTATATATATATATCAAGGTGTTTTCATATATGGTACATAAATAAAAACATGAATTATTACCTAAAAAAGAAGGATATCGCCTAAAAAATAAATAGAACCATGAATTATTACCTAAAAAAGAAGGATATTACCTAAAAAATAAATAGAAACATTAATTATTACCTGAAAAAGAAGGATATTACCTAAAAAATAAATAGAAACATGAATCATTAGGTTTAAATAAGATAAATATTAGCCATTAAATGAATAGATTGTAAAATTAAGTAGACAAAATAACGGTTTCATTTGGATTAATTTTAAATTTATGATTTAAGTGGGAAATTGTATTTTGAATTTTGAAAAGAGAAATGAGTTTTGAAAAAAAAAAAAAAAAACTTATTTGGTTATGAATTTTGAAAAAAGTTTTATGTTTTGAGTTGTATTTTGAATTTTTTTGGGTTTATTTTTTTTTTTTTTTGAATGTTTAAAAATTTTGTTAATTTTAATTTTTTAGGGTAAATATTTTTTTTATTTTGTTTTTGTGCGATATATTTATTACATTTGTGCACTATATTTTTTTAATATTTTAAATATTTAGAATTGGTCTTGACACAGTAGGAATGTGACTTTTGCTAGGTTTTTATTCTTGGCAATCCCATTTGACAAAACTCCTTTCAGTTGTATTTGTTTTCACACTTTTATTTCACTGAGGCTATGAGTCTTTAGATGCAAATTCAATCCAAATTGTGCCTTGCAGAGAAGTTTCAGAAGATAATTCTTTCATGTTTGTCACTTTGCTGACTATGACGGGGATTGAGCTGCCTGGTCAGCTCGTGGAGGTTAGGGGGCAGCGCCCCTTGGCGGATCCAGGACAGCGCCACGGTGGGGTTGAGGGGTAACACCCCCAAAGCAAAATGCAAAAATGCATTCGAAGTTGCTTGTTCGCCCTTGCTTGCTCGAGCGAAGGAGTCTTGGCTCGAGCGAAGAAGTTCTGTATTCAGAAGTTGCGTCTGTCTGACTAAAACTTGAGAAGGAAGATTGGCTCGAGCGAAGACACTCTGAAAAACACGCGTATTTGGTTTCTCGCTTGAGCGAGCATCACGGCCCTGTTTTCTATAAATATGCATTTCAGTCCAAATTTAGGATTACGCCTACAGATCTTCTTCTTGGATATTAGGGTTTATATTTGAGGCTATTTTGCTAGTTTTCTTTGATGTTTGATTGAGTATTCAACTCATGGTTTAAGAAGTATACATCAAAGGATTGTTTGTTTATTCTATACAAAAGAGAGAGTTGTTCTTCGGTGGATTCTGGGAATTCGAGGTTGAAGCTTTGGTGGATTCTAGAGTGGCTCATTGTCGTGATTCGACATCGGCGTTGTGGATTCAACGTTGGGCAAGACAATTCCGAGGTGAAGATGGGGCTGGAAGAGGCACATAGGGGTTGGTTCAATTTGGGCGTGGATTCGTTAGGTAATTGAGAGTATACCTGTGTAATTCCTTTATGTCTTTTTAGTGGATTGTTTTGTGGCTTTTACCTGTAGTTTTTTTTATCACAATTGGAGGCCCTCAAATTGTGATTTTTCCACGTTAAAATCGTTGTGTTGATTTATTTTGATTGTTTGATTGGAATTGTTATTTACTGCTTAAAATTGATACATAATCACAAATCAATATCTAGAGGATTTCTAGATTTTTCAATTGGTATCAGAGCAGGTCACTCTATTTCTTTTAAGAAAAATCTATTAGAGTGAGATCTTGTTTGATTTGTGATAATGGATACAATTTGTGAGGGAAATTCTATGGTTCGACCACCTCTACTTGACGGATCTAATTATTGTTTTTGAAAAGCTCGGATAAGATCGTTTTTAAAATCTATTGATGAAAAAGTTTGGCAATCTGTCATGTATGGGTGGACCAAATCAACGATTATCGTTGATGGAGTAACTTTCCTCAAACCAATTGATAAGTGGGACACAATTGATTACCAAAATAGTAGCTGGAATAGTAAAGCTATCAATTCTCTCTTTTGCACTGTCACACCTAAAGAGTTTAGTCATATTTGCAATTGGGAAGTCACAAAAGAGGCTTGAGATATCTTACAAACTATTCATGAGGGCACTCCTTCTGTTAAACGCTCAAAACTTCAAAGGCTCACGTTTAGTTTTGAAAACCTTTCAATGAAAGATAGTGAGACATTTGATGAATTTTATGCAAAGTTGAGTGACATTGTAAATTCCAGCTTCCATTTAGGTGAAAAAAATACCGAAATCCAAGATTGTAGGAAAATTTTTGAGGTCCTTGCCTGATTGGTTCTAACCAAAAGTTACAGCTGTTGAGGAGACTCAAGATGTTAATAACCTCAAGCTAGATCATTTGGTTGGAAATCTGCAAACTTATGAGGCACATAGGAATTTCAAAAAGAAACAAAAAAATGCTTTTAGTAGTGCTCATAGAGTTGGAGATGATTTTGATGAGGATTGTGAGATAGATTCCAAGATTACGGATGCTTTTGTAAACAATTTAAAAAATCTTTTCTGAAAAAGAATCCTAATCTTTTGGAATTTACTTATACTCATAAATCCAAAGGCAAAGATAAACTCAAAATTAATTCTATAGCTAAGAAGGAGAAATGAAAGATACAAGGGAACTCTAAAAGAGTCCAATGCTATGAATGCCAAGAATTTGGCCACTTTACTTAAGAATGCCCTACTCGTTTGAGGAAGAAGAAAGCCCTCGCTATCACTTGTGATGATGAATCAGAATCTGATAAAGATGAAAGTGACAATGAAGATCAAGGCGAAGAGGGACATAAACAATTCCTTGCCTTCATGGCGACTTCCGAAACTGAAGAACGAACAAAGTATCCGAAGAGGCCGGTTCAGAATGCCACTGATGATGAATCCTCAGGGAGTGATGATGAAGAGCTTGAGCAAGCTTATGAAAAGTTGTATAAGGAGTCTCTTAACTTATCCAAATTGAATGACAAACTCAAAACGAAACTCAAAGCCTATGAAAGTGAGAATGTCAAATTAAATAAGGAGATTTCCGAGGCTATGAATGATGCCATTAAAATTTCTAGTGATCGACAAGCTTTTTGTGCGAAACCTTGACTTGTGAGACAGAGAGGAATGAGCTACAACAAATATTTGCAACATATGAAGAAAACATTGAAAGTCTCGAGATGTCTCAAGTTGCCTTGGAGGAGCTAATCATCAAGAAAGAGGAAGAACTCAAGTGTGCTATGGCTACCATTGGTCTTTGGAACAAATGATCAAAGACTTTGGATAATATCATTGGGTCTTAACAAATTTGTTCTGACAAGAGTGGCATTGGCTTTGGTGGTAAGAAAGAGCAACAACAGAGTGCATCCACATCTCATGATACAAGAACTCAAGGACAGGGAGAGCACAAGATTTAACGAGAGGAAAGACTTCTCAATCTTCCTAGAGTTGGTAAGTTCAAAGAAAAGAAGGTAAATTCTGTTTTTATTTGTCATCATTGTGGTATGCATGGTCATATTTGCCCTTATTGTTATGAGTTGCATAAGAGAGTGTCCAAGAGAGATGGAAGAAATTCCAACATCTCGTGGGGTAGGAGACACTTCATTGGTGGTAATGAGGTTAAGGGTCATATTAGACCTCATTATTTTGATTTGCTTGAGACCAAACATGAACAGAGGCTGTGTTTTCATAGACCTAGAATAGGAAGTTGGCAACCAAGTCGAGACAGGTTCCCATTGAAGGGAAAGGGAACCACAACGTCAAGACACCACCCAAAAACCGCAATTCTCACAACTTTGTTCATACTAAAGCGGTTTGGGTGAGAAAACTTGACTTGTGTTAATTTGCTTATTCATTTTAGTTTATGTGTGTTTTTTTGGGGGGGGGTCATTTAATGTGTGGTATCGTTTAGTGTGTGCTTGTTCATTTTATGTCTTGTTTTTTTTATAAAGAAAAAAAAAATCCAAAAAGATTTTCTTAGTATGGTTTTGCAAGCTTGAAATTTTTGAGTAGTCCTTGGTGCATATTGGAATTGATGAGAATAACCATTACAAGTTAATATGTGATGCTTTCTGTGGTTATTACTCATTTTGGAGTGTATGTTCTTTGATTAGTATGTCTCATTTGTTGGAAATGATTGAAAAATCTTGGGTAAAAACAGAATTTTTTCCTAACTTTGGTCTATTATTTAGGTGGGACCCGTGCGTCAATTTTGGAAGGTCTAAGTGGTAACGTGTTCTATGCCGCGTTGTGATTCACGTGGTATATTTTGTTGCTCAAAATCATTATCGGGTGAATGAGAAATTAAAGCCAAAGTGAGCTCCATGGAAATGGAGTTTTGGTGGAAATTCCTTAAGGTTGAAAAATGGCTTGTCCCATATTGATTTGGTGGGAAGTTTTGAGTGGGTTTATAAGGCATGAGATTGGACCTTTGGGTGTGCCCCAAAGGGTACCCAAGTTTTGTAGAGAGGGAGGTTATGGGCAAAATGGGCTAGACCTATTGGACCCAAAAATCACCACACACGCGCGCGCGCGCCGCCGCCGACGCCCTTTGTTTAGTCGGGTGTGCTGGGCTTGGGCGCGGGTGTGTAGTTGGGTTGGGCTTGTTCGGCCTAATACTAATCTTTTTAGGCCAAAAACATTTGGATTTAATTTTATTTTTTCAAATAAAATCTGTCCAACTATCCAGAATTTAAACTAATTCTGGAATTAATTTGTTCCAGTTTTGCTCTACACCTAAATGGGTCCCTTCCATTTTTATCTGTTTGAATTTTGAACCCAACAGATTTAAATCTGTTTAAATTCAAAACCAAACAGGTTTCATACCTGTTCAAAATAGGTTTGCACCTGTTTAATTCAAAACTAATAGCCATCACTGCATCTATAAATAGGCAGCCCTCATTTGATTTTTTTTTTTAATTGATCAGATTCAGAAATTTCGTACTTCTCCTCTGAAAATTTATTCTTCATTTTGCTGTATTTAATTTTTGTGAGAAAGAGTGTAAACACTTAGTGTGTTCGTTGAACAAATAAATTGTAGTGTTACATTTATTTGTTGTTGATTATTTCATCCTAAGAGATAGATGTTCATATTCTGAAAGCACCGTGGAGAGGACGAATCTGTCTTAAGGACACAGTGTCGAACACTGGACTTGATCAGATTATTATTCGAAGAAATTAATCAAGTAAGTTGTTTAATTTATTTTTTCTGTTTTATTTGTTTATTTAAATCAGATTTTAATTTTATTTTTGTAACAAAATAAAATCTGTTTTTATTTATTTATTTTATATTTCTAGTTTGATTTTTGTAATCAAACTTATTTATCTTCTTTCTTTTATTTCTTTTGTATTTTGTTTGCTGTTAAGTACATAAACAAAATTTATCGTTTTAAATCCAGTGAAGATTGTCCAACAATCTTAAGACAGACTATATTTGGTATCTTCATTGTATTTAATTTTCTGTGTTTTCAAAGTAATATTCTGGTTGAAAAATACAAATAGTATTTATAAACTATTTGACGGATAGTAGTAATATACTGTCAATTTTCTTTGACAACTAGTAGTCATATACTAGTGTCATTAATAATTGCAGAATATTGTTTGGTGTTACAGAAAATTATTATGGTATTTTATTTTTCTAGTTTTAGTAACAAAGAAAATAAAATTATTTTGTGTTCTAATTTATTTTTTGGTTTTTGTAACTAGAAAAGTAATTTGTGGTTTGTTTTTTCTAATTTTTGTAATCGGATATTATGCTTACTACAACTGAATTTGCAACTGAAAGTGGTACTCCAATTGTTACACCAACTCTGGTCCCTATCTAGAACCATGTTCAAGTACCAATAAATCATGGAGAAAAACTGAAAAAATTTAACGGTACTGAGTTTAAGAGATGGCAACAGAAGATGCTGTTTTATCTTACAACTCTAAATTTAGTCCAGTTTCTTCATAAAGAGGCTCTAGCACTTAAAGAGGGTGAAAGTGATCAGCAAGTTGTTGTCGCTATAGATGCTTGGAAACATTCAGATTTGCTGTGCAGAAACTACATCCTCAATGGCCTTGACAACATGCTGTGTAATGTTTACACTCCTTTGAAGTCAGCAAAAGAATTGTGGGATTCTTTGGAGAAGAAGTACAAGACAAAGGATGCTGGCACGAAGAAATTTGTTGTCGGTAAATTTCTAGACTTTGTTATGGTAGACTCCCAAACGGTAATTTCTCAAGTTCAAAATTTTCAAATAATTTTGCATGATATTCATTCAGAAAGTATGTCTCTTAGCAAGTTTTTCCAAGTCGCTGCTTTAGTGAAAAAGTTACCACCGGCTTGGAAAGATTTCAAAAATTATTTAAAACATAAACGTAAGGAGATGACCATGGATGAATTGATTGTAAGATTGAGAATTGAAAAAGATAACCAAAAGGTTGAAAAAAGGAGTGGGAAAAATCCCATTGAGTCCAAGGCTAATGTGGTTGAACAAGTTCTCAAACCACATAACAAAAAGAGGAAGTTTACTGGAGATAGTCTTAAATAAGGCGACAACAATGGCCACAAGAAGTTCAAAGGAAAATAACTGTGGCAAGACTGGACATCGAGCTTCTGACTGCCGCCGCCCTAAGAAGGATCGCGGAAGTACAAGCAAGAAGACTACCAATCAAGCCAATGTAACTGAACTAGATTACATCTCTGACGGAGTGAATGACATCAACCTCTCTGCTGTGGTGTCTAGGGATAATTTGGTTGGAAATCCCAAGGAATGGTTGGTTGACACTAGGGCAACTCGTCATATTTGTGCGGACAAAAAGATGTTCACTACCTACAATGAGGCTACAAATGGTGAACAACTTTTCATGGGAAATTTTTATACTTCTACTGTGGCTGGACAAGGAAAGGTGATCTTGAAGATGACATCAGGGAAAGAACTAACCCTTAACAACGTACTACATGTACCTGACATCTGGAAGAATTTGGTTTCTAGCTCTTTGTTAAGTAAAAATGGTTTTAGGCTTGTATTTGAGTTTGATAAATTTGTATTATCAAAGAGTGGTATGTATGTTGGTAAGGGATACATGAGTGATGGTCTCTTCAAATTAAATGTAATGACAGTTATACCGAAGGTTGCTATGAATAAGAATAACACATCTTTTACTTATATTCTTGAGTCAAATTTATGGCATGGTAGATTAGGACATGTGAATTTTGATGCTTTGCGTAGATTAATTGGTTTAGATTATATACTAAAGTTTGAAATTAATCCTAATCATAAATGTGAAATTTGTGTAGAAGCAAAACTAACTACGGCTCCATTTAAATCGGTTGAAAGGAAAACCGAACCTCTAGAATTAATTCATACAGACGTATGTGATCTTAAATTTGTTCAAACTAGAGGAGGTAAAAAGTATTTCATAACATTTATCGATGATTGTACAAGATATCGTTATGTTTATTTACTTAGAAGTAAAGATGAAGCTTTAGAAATGTTTAACTCTACATAACAGAAGTTGAAAATTAACTTGGTAAAACCATTAAAATGGTTAGAAGTGATAGGGGTGGCGAATATGATGCACCATTAAATGAATTTTGTGCACAACATGGCATTATTCACCAAACTACAGCACCTTATTCTCCTCAGCAAAATGGAATTGCTGAAAGAAAGAATAGAACCCTAAAACAAATGATGAATGCCATGTTACTAAGTTCAGGCTTACCATAGAACTTGTGGGGGAAAGCAATATTGTCTGCTAATTATGTTCTTAACAGAATACCCCACAAGAAAACCAACAGCACTCCTTATGAATTGTGGAAAGGTCGACAAGCTTCCTACAAATACTTAAAAGTGTGGGAGTGTTTGGTAAAAGTTGAAGTTCCTGTTCCTAAAGAGACTAAGATTGGACCAAAAACAGTAGATTGTGTGTTTATTGGTTATGCTCAGAATAGTAGTGCATATCAGTTTCTGACTTATAAATCAGAAATATCTGATATAAATGTGAACACTATTATAGAGTCAAGGAATGTTGTGTGTTTTGAATATGTCTTTCCTTACAAGAAAGGACAGGAATTAAGTTCACAAAAAAGAACTTATGATTGTACACAAAGTCAAGAGACTAAGGACAATCAAAAACAAGAGACCAGTAATGGTCTCAACCAACAGGATTTAACTGATGATGAACCAAGACAAAGTAAGAGAGCGAAAACATCAAAATCCTTTGGTCCAGATTTTCTGACATACTTGTTAGAAAATGAACCTCAAAGCTTTAAGGAAGCAATGACAGGTCCTAAAGCATATTTGTGGAAAGAGGTGGTTAATAATGAAATTGAATCTATTATGCAAAATCATACTTGGAAATTGGTGGATCTTCCACCTGGTTCCAAACCGCTTGGATGTAAGTGGATATTCAAGAGAAAAATGAAGGCAGATGGTTCAATAGACAAGTATAAAGCAAGACTTGTAGTAAAAGGTTACAGACAAAAGGAAGGTCTGGACTATTTTGACATATATTCCCCTGTGACAAGAATAACATCCATTTGCATGCTTATTGTTATAGCAGCGTTGTTTAATTTAGAGATACATCAAATGGATGTTAAGACAGCTTTCTTAAACGGTGACCTAAATGAAGAGATCTATATGGAGCAACCCGAAGGGTTTGTAGTGTCGGGGCAAGAAAAGAAAGTTTGTCGGCTTGTAAAGTCTCTTTATGAATTAAAACAAGCACCTAAGCAATGTAATGAAAAATTTGATCATGCAATGCTTACTAATGTGTTTAAGATAAACGAATGTGACAAGTGCGTCTATGTTAAAAACACTGACCAAGGATATGTCATAGTTTGTCTTTATATGGATGACATACTTATTATTGGAAGTAGTCAAAACATGATCAAATCAACTAAGCAAATGCTTAACAAAAGATTTGATATAAAATATATGAGGGTCGCAGATGTTATATTAGGAATGAAAATTACTAAAATATCTACGGATATGCATTATCTCAATCTCAATATATTGAGAAAATTCTTGATAAATTTATCAAGGATGATTTTAATGTAGCTAGAATACCTACAGACATCAGTCTTTATTTATCGAAAAATAAAGGTGATGTGTCTCAGTTAAAATACTCCCAAATCATTGGAAGCCTAATGTACCTAATGAATTGTACTCGTCCTGATATAGCTTATGTTGTCTGTAAATTGAGTAGGTACACTAGTAATCCTGGAGAAGACCATTGGAAAGCGATCATTCGGGTTCTTAGATATCTAAGATTTACTCGTGATCATGGTTTGAACTTTACTCAATATCCAGCAGTACTCGAAGGTTATTGTGATGCCGATTGGATATCGGATACTAAAGATTCAAAATCCACTAGTGGATATGTCTTTACTCTGGGAGGCGCTGCTGTTTCTTGGAAGTCCATGAAACAAACATGCATCGCACGAACCACAATGGAATCCGAGTTCATTGCTTTAGACAAAACAGGTGAAGAAGCAGAATGGCGTAGTCACTTCTTAGAAGACATTCCAATGTGGTTAAAACCTGTGCCAGCTATTTGCATTCATTGTGATAGTCAATCTGCAATAGGCAGGACACAAAATCATATGTATAACGGTAAGTCACGACATATTCATTGTCGACATAATACCGTAAGGCAATTGTTGTCAAATGGAATAATCTCAATATATTATATAAAATCTAAAGCGAATATTGCGGATCCATTAATAAAAGGTTTGACAAAAGAGCTAGTGTATAGTTCATCGAAGGGGATGAGATTAAAGCCTATTACATAAGAGTCATCATAATGGTAACCCTACTTATATGACTGGAGATCCCAAGAACTAAGTTCAAAGGGACAACTAAGTTATGTGTGGCTCGCCAGAAATCACCAAGGGATTAAAATTCCCTACAAATTCCTATGGTGAGAGTGATATCTGCAACATATGTTGTTTGCAGGGGTATAAGGATAAGCTTAGCTTTCAATGATTACTTATATCTGGATTTAGGCATGAAAATCAAGACAGTATAAGGAGATACTCACAATAAGAATCACCTATATGAGTGTCGAACTGGGGCCGGTTCTATGAGAATGAAGAGGCTAAATTTTCTAGAAACACTTATGAAAACCAGGAGCATTCAAGGCCAAAATGAACACAACAGTGAGAACAACGATGTGTTAGAAGATATTTTGTGTAAAATCTATTTTCTTGGCTTACACAAATAGTTCAACAATTCAAGGTATCGCGTCCATTGGTTAGCTAGTAAGTCCGATAGGTTATCACTAGGGAAGGTTCAAGGCCGAAAGCTACCTATCCTGATGCAAGATATTTTCGACTTATACTTTTTCGATAAAGTCTGAATATTCTTGCCTTTTCGTTGTCATCAAATTCCATTCATGTGAGGGATTGTTGGAAATGGTTGAAAAATTCTGGGTAAAAACAGAATTTTTTCCTAACTTTGGTCTATTATTTAGGTGGGACTCGTGCGTCAATTTTGGTGGGTCTAAGTGGTAACATGTTCTATGCTGCGTTGTGATTCACGTGGTATATTTGGTTGCTCAAAACCATTATCGGGTGAATGGGAAATTGAAGCCAAAGTGAGCTCCATGGAAATGGAGTTTTGGTGGAAATTCCTTAAGGTTAAAAAATGGCTTGTCCCACATTGATTTGGTGGAAAGTTTTGAGTGGATTTATAAGGCATGGGATTGGACCTTGGGGTGTGCCCCAAGGGGTACCCAAGTTTTGTAGAGAGGGGGGTTATGGGCAAAATGGGCTAGACCCATTGGACCCAAAAATCACTACACATGCGCACACGAGCCGTCGCTGCTGTTCGTCCGATCGGGCGGGTTAGGCTGGGCCTGGGCTTGGACGCGGGTGCATGGTGTGTGGTTGGGTTGGGCTTGTTCGGACCAATACTAATCTTTTTGGGCCAAAAACATTTGGATTTAATTTTATTTTTTTAATTAAAATCTGTCCAACTGTCCAGAATTCAAATTGATTCCGGAATTAATCTGTTCCGATTTTGCTCTACACCCAAACAGGTCCTTTCCATTTTTATCTATTTGAATTTTGAACTCAACAGATTTAAATCTGTTTAAATTCAAAACCAAACAGGTTTCATACCTGTTCAAAATAGGTTTGCACCTGTTTAATTCAAAACTAATAGCCACCACTGCATCTATAAATAGGCAGCCCTCATTTGATTTTTTTTTTGAATTGATCAGATTCAGAAATTTCGTACTTTTCCTCTGCAAATTTATTCTTCATTTTCCTGCATTTAATTTTTGTGAGAAAGAGTGTAAACACTCAGTGTGTTCATTGAACAAATAAACTGTAGTGCTGTATTTATTTGTTGTTGATCATTTCATCCTGGAGATAGACGTCCATATTCTAAAAGCACCATGGAGAGGACGAATCTGTCTTAAGGACATAGTGCCGAATACTGGACTTGATCAGATTATTATTCGAAGAAATTAATCAAGTAAGTTGTTTAATTTATTTTTTCTATTTTATTTGTTTATTTAAATTAGATTTTAATTTTGTTTTTGTAACAAAATAAAATCTGTTTTTATTTATTTATTTTATAGTTCTAGTTTGATTTTTGTAATCAATCTTTTTTATCTCCTTTCTTTTATTTCTTTTGTATTCTGTTTGCTGTTAAGTACACAAACAGAATTTATCTTTTTAAATACAGTGAAGATTGTCCAACATCATTCTGTACATACTCTTGGATTAGCAAATTTTGGAGTCTTCTGTCTTAGTGATCATTTTTGTTTATGGACTTCTGGCAGTGTATCTTTTGATTTTCTAGAGGAATTAACCTATACTAGCATATCATGTGTGATGTTGAGTCTTTTGACCACCTTATATCATTTTGCATCTCCACGGCTTTCCCCTCAGTTCTTTGTAATCTAGCCATGAGAAAAAGGCTACCTCAGAGTCACTAACCAGGCTATCCTTTTTATGTCCATGCTTCTCTGGTTGGTTTCCATACTCTTCAACGTGTTAGCCGCCAATGAGTGTGCAAAAGAAAGAAAAAATGTGCACAAGAAAGAAAAGAAAAAAGAATGTGCAAAAGAAAGAAAAAAAAATGTGAAAAAAAGGAAAGAAAAAGATTCATTGATTGAGGGGGAGCCTCTGCTTTTACTCACCGTATACCCCTTGATTCCTAGTGCTTTGACTTTCCTTTGTTGTGCTTAGATTCTCTTACCGGAGGTCCACCTATCAGATCACTACTAGGATTTGAATCTTGTGTTTGTCAAACTTCAAGAGTCACACACACACTTTTATCATGGGATCTATGCTTTTCATATGTGGCATCACTTTCTTTCATGAGGAATCTTCTATAGACTGTGCACATTGTGTTTTCTAGTAATTGTGGTTCTTGGATAATCTTGTGTGTTTTAAGCTACAAATATGAAATTTCTTACTTGCTCCACCATATTATCTTTTGTCTTTTTCTTCTTGTTCACTATTTTCAGTATTTGTGATTGCTTTCAGTGTGGGGGAGTTTGGTTCATCTTGAATTGGTTTGGTAAGGGAGTTTGGCTTTAGTTGTTTTGCATGTTGCTATGCATTGGCTTCTTTATTGTTTCCTTTTTGCATGCTACTGCTAATTACATCATCATATCCTTGCTTGTGTGTTTTACGCTTTTACTTTCGTTGATTAAGCTTCCTTTGTCAATTCGTGACAAAAAGGAGGAGAAAAGTTGTCAGGTGCATGTGTCTTAGTTTTCAAGTTGTCATGCTATATGTTCTTAAAATCTCTAATTTATATTTATTCAGATTTCCATCTTATGCATCAAGATAATCTTGTCATATGTTTGCTTTTCATATACTCTTGTGGCACTAATAGTTGTTTTGGAGATTGTGGCACTAATAGCTATTTTGCAGATCATGACCTTGACAAAGAAGTTTGTTCTTGTTTGCTGTAATGGATTGGGGTGATTAGGATTTTATTTGTTAGGTGTGTTTTGTCACGGCATTGCCAAAGGGGGAGATTGCTAGGTTTTTATTCTTGGCAATCTCATTTGACAAAACTCCTTTCAGTTGTGCTTGTTTTCATACTTTTATCTCAGTGAGGGTATGAGTTTTTAGATGTGAATCCAACCTAAATTGTGCCTTGCAGAGAAGTTTCAGAAGATAATTCTTTCATGTTTGCCACTTCGTTGACTGTGATGGGGATAGAGTCGCTCGTCGGCCAGGAGGTTCTAAGGCGGCGCCCTTGGTGGGTCCAGGGTAGCGCCACGGTGGGGTTGGGGGGCAGCGCCCCCGAAGCAAAATGAAAAAATGCATTCGAAGTTGCTTGTCTGCCCTTGCTCGTTCGAGCGATGGAGTCTTGGCTCGAGCGAAGAAGTCCTGTATTCAGAAGTTGCGTCTGTTTGCCTAAAACCTGAGAAGGAAGATTGTACGCTCGAGCGAAGGAAGCTTGGCTTAAGCGAAGACACTCTGAAAAACACGCGTATTTGGTTTCTCGCTCAAGTGAGAAAGTCTTCACTTGAGCGAGCATCACGGCCCTATTTTCTATAAATGTACGTTTCAGTCCAAATCTAGGATTATACCTCCAGATCTTCTTCTTAGATATTAGGGTTTATATCTGGGGCTATTTTGTTAGTTTTCTTTGATGTTTGATTGAGTATTCAACTCATGGTTTAAGAAGTATATATCAAAGGATTGTTTGTTTATTCTATACAAAAGAGAGAGTTGTTCTTCGGTGGATTTTGGGGAATTCGAGCCTGAAGCTTTGGTGGATTCTAGAGTGGCTCATCGTTGTGATTCGACATCGGCATTGTGGATTCAATGTTGGGCAAGACAATTCCGAGGTGAAGACAGGGCTGGAAAAGGCACATAGGGGTTGGTTCAATTTGGGCGTGGATTCGTTAGGTAATTGAGAGTATACCTGTGTAATTCCTTTATGTCTTTTTAGTGGATTGTTTTGTGACTTTTGCCTGTGATTTTTTATCACAATTGGAGGCGCTCCAATTATGGTTTTTCCACGTTAAAATCGTTGTGTTAATTTATCTTGATTGTTTGATTGGGATTGTTATTTACTACTTAAAATTGATACATAATCACAAATCAATATCTAGGGGATTTCTAGATTTTTCAACTTTTATTACCCCGCATTAATTCTATTGACCACATTTGCTCCAATTTCTGCAGTTATTGTGATAATCGATCCTAAATAACGAAAATGTTCACTCATAGGTCGTTCTTGATTCTCAATCTTTACTTCTCCTCTACTTCCATTGTGACTGTTACTAAAATTACACTTCATATACTCTGTCTTAGTTCTGCTTATCCTAGATCCTTTAAATTCAAGTGCTTTTCTCAAAATTTCCAACTTAGTGTTATCTCATTCTCTAGTCTCATCTACTAACACAATATCATTTGCAAAAAGCATACATCATGGCACATCATTCCGAATATTGCGTGTCAACTTATCCACAACTAAAGTGAAAAGATAAGGATTTAAGGTTGATCCTTAGTGTAACCCTACCGTAATTGAAAATTCACTTGTCTCTCCAGCAGGCGATCTAATAGTGGTCACCACACATTCATACATATCTCTAATCATATCAATGTAACATTTTGTCACCCGTTTCTTTTTTAACATCCACCAGATTATATCCCGAGACACTCTATTATATATTTTCTCAAGATTAATAAAAATTATATGAATGTCAATTTTCTTTTCTCTATACTTTTCTATTCTTTTTTTTTTTTAATTTCATAATCCTCAAAATAGAATTATGAAATTAAAAAAAAAAAAAAGAGTCCGTTTGGTTTAGTTTTGATATGTATTTTGAAAGATAAGTTTTTGAAAAAAGTTTAAAAAAATTAAAACTTGTTTGGTTATGAGTTTTGAAACTAATTTTTGGGTTGTATATTTTGAAAGTAGTTTTTAGAAATTTACAAATTAAAAACTTGTTTGGTTAGGAGTTTTCAAAACTAGTTTTCGAAAAGAATTTTTTTGAGTCTTGTAGTCAAAACTTTTTACAATATTATAGTCAATTTTGTTTACTGCTTTTACATACGTAATCTAAATTTACTTTCTAAATACATCTAATATAATTTATATGGCAGAATTATATATATATATATATATATTAGTTCGTAAAAATATTTTTAAAATTTTAAAACTTCATTTCTGATTTATATCCACTCAATCTACATACATTTAAAACTATTACATTTGTTTTTCATTTATTCACATTTTGTTTACTATTTATGTATATTTTTTGGATCGCCCATATATATCTAAAACACAACAAATTATTTGGCCAATACTTAAAACTAACATAAAATTCCATATCGGGCTATCGAATTTAAATTTAGCTGATTTTTCCTACTAAATAGAAAATTAATTTTTAATTTATTCAAAATAACAAATCAAGTTGTTTCAATTTTTTCTATGATAACTATCCTTTACATTACAAAGTTTCATCAAACATAAATAAAAAATATCTTCATAAATTTTTTCAACATAACATCAAATCGTACAAAAGAGTTTTTAAATTAATTTTAAAAAATAAGCTTTTAAAGAGAGTTTTAAAATTTTAAAACTTGTTTGATTATGAATTTTAAAAAGAGTTTTGAAAATTTAAAACTTATTTGGTTATGAGTTTTGAAAAGAATTTTCAAATGAATATTTTGAAAAGAGTTTTGAAAATCCATAACCAAATAGGTTTTTGCGTTTTGGATTGTCAAATTGTGATTTGAAAAGTAAACCAAATGGAGTCTAAATTTTTTATTCTAACTCTTTAGAAAACATTTTGTATTAATTTGACAACAACTAAAATATATATGTTAATTTAAGGACATTAATTTTTTTGTGGACAAAACAATACTTTTCATTATTCTATCACTTTTAACTTCCTTTGGTTTAGGTGACTAGCATGGGTTAAATTTTCTCTAAGCTAAGTTTCACTGTGTTAAATCAATAAAATTCACTATTTTCCAAACAAAATTTTTTAAATAATGGCTAAAAATTGCCAAATTGAAAATCAATTTTACTATTATAGTTAATGAAATTTCAATTACTTCTTTTATTTTTTATAGTGAAATTTCATTGTATTCTTTGTTATCAATCACAACGAAATTTCACTTTGTTTGAATAGTAAAATTTCTAAATAAAAGGAAAAATTGTAAAACTGAGAACCTAAACGATTCTATAAGAAACTACCTTGGTATTAAGAATTTTTTTTTTATTAAAGTAATGAAATTTAGCATCTATTAATAGAGAAATTTCATTGTATTCACACATAAAAATTTATCCATATTTAAGCAGTGAAATGTCTAATCAACACAATTATTTATAAAAAATTTCTTAGTTTAAGGAAAATTTCAATTCAAGCTACAAAGGTGGAAGCAAAAATTATTGTCGCAAGTAGGAAGAGAAGTCTTGATTAAAGCAATGAAGCAAGCTATTCCATCCTATGCAATAACGTGTTTTGCTTTTCTAAAATTTTTTATGCTAAATTGAATTCCTATATAAGCAATTTCTAGTGGGGTGGAGATCCATAAGGCAAGGGCATTCATTGGTTTTCTTGGGGTCAGTTGGTACTTTCTAAATTCCAAGGGGGCTCGGATTTCGAGATTTCAAGGCGTTTAATATGGCATTTCTAGCTTGTCAAGGATGGAGATTGGTGAAATACCTTAATTCTTTTTGTGCCCGAATTTTCAAGTGAATTTACTTTCCGTACATAAATTTCATGCAAGCAACTAAAGGCCGAAGGACATCTTGTTTGGGATAAATTAAAAAAGTCAAAAAGTTACTAAAAAAGCTAAAAAATCTATACTATTCAAGGGTAGTTTGTGGGGGAA